>JAVLVB010000668.1:2714751-2729771 GCA_032876305.1 Orestias chungarensis | reverse complement strand
AAAGTAAAATTAAATGCTCTTTTCAGTGTTCACAAAAAAAAAAAAAAAAAAAAAAAATAGAACTACATCAGTTCTAGTTGTTTCTTCCACCGATTTAAATGTAGCTCAGGGAAGGTTTATATTCTATTTTAAAGTAGCCATTTCCTAAAGATCAACATAACTAACTTATTTCTTGACTTTTCCAGTTTGAACTAAAAGTTCTTAGACATTCTTACCACCTTAAAAAAGAAAACCATGGAATACAAATAGAAATACTATCTTTATTTAGTAAGAAATGATTGAGGTAACAACGACAAGTGCTCTTGTATGAAGTAATTTCTTAACAATGAATTTTTTTGTCTTCCTCTAAATAGATGTATTACATTTTCTAGACACTTTAAAGTAAACGTTTTTTTTGTACTTGTATACTGAATTAGGTTGTTTTTAAGGATTTTTTAAGGATTTTTACACATATATTAAAAGAACTGTAGTTGTTATGTTGTGGTTGTATTCAATACACAAATCTTACACATCAAATTTCATAAGAATCAATACAAAGGTAAATTTATTTTATTCATTCCTTAAAATAGTTCAGTTCCAAAGGCAGTGGGAGCTTGCAGACCTCACTTGTTATTTTCAATGACATTTGCCAAACAAAAGCTGAGAAGAATCCAGCTCTCTTCAGGCCTAGATATTCACGTAATATGTGAATATCTACCAAGACATGCTCGAGGGATCTCTCTTTCCCTTCCATCTTCCTACAATGTCTGAGTGGAGGTTTTCCGAGGAAAACAATGGCAATGTCAACAGCTAGTGCAGTGGGTGCTGCGGGCAAGATGGAGTAGGAAGTAGCACTTAACATAAGGGAATGGAATGGAGAGGCTGAGGCTTATGCCTCAGAGGTGAGTGCAGCAAAAGTAACAAGAAAATGTATTGAACAAGAGAGATTTTTTTTTAATTATAGCATGTATTTTAACCTGTGTTCAGTTGCATGCTGCCCTTCTTGGGGGACCTGAAAAGGATCTATTTACATAATTAAATAAAATGTAGTGTCAACTGCAGTTTTCTTTAATAGTTTGTGCCAAAATGCAATCTGAATTATTTAGAGAGTTCCATCAACCCCCTTTGTTAAACAATCAAATTTCCTTGATAGACAACTGTCATTTTTCTTCCGGGGCACTACTGTCTGTCTAGCCAAAAGAGTAGCTAAGCGGCCAAAAAAAAACACAAAATATTTGGCCAATCAGCATCACTGATGTGAATGCCTTTGGATCGCTGGAGATCTTGCCCGAGCCATACAAAGTAATTACTATGAGGGCAACAGTTAATGGGAAGCATAGGTCAAATCGACAATTGAGATCCTAGCATACCTATGCAGTGGAGTTTTTCAAATGGCAACCGAGCTAGCTATACATTATGTTGTCCAAGTGGTTTTATTTGTTTGTGCTGCTATAGCAGTCTGCTCTTTTCCTACGTGTATTGTTTCTGCTCATAACCAGATACCAGTTATTCTTTACTGATAATAAGTTATAAACATTGCTGTGTTGCAGCATTGTGGTAATGGTCCAATTTCCTTTTTTTAAATAAACAATGAAGCTTTTTTTTGCAGTGTTCTAAGGTTAATGTTTGCTTGATATAGTATTAACTAGTTAAAATTGCTGTTTTGATGAGTGTACTAAAGTACGCTTTGCAGAGTCAGATCCATGAACATGAACTATGATCTAGGATTTTGCTGAGCTTTTGATTGTCATATAAATCCAGGATTGCTTTTTATTGTTCCAGTAGAATCTGGTTATATCTTTCAGGATTCTGGGTTAATTGTCTGTTTGTAGCCCTGATCATACCATCCTATACAATAGCCACCACTGATGGTAAGCCTACCTGTTTGAACAACATGCAAATGGACTGTCTTTAGTATATCAATAAATAAAGTACATCTCAGCACCATCAGTTGTCATTACATCCTGTTGAGGGTCCTGTGGATGTAGCAAGAGAGCCGGGAGTAACACCAGTTGTCATTGGCTAAGATACAACCTCCGTTTCAGTTTATCACAGGATCATCTATCCATCCATTCACTTGGGGAGGGCTGGTATCTCCCTTCAGGTCATTGGGTGAGAGGTTAAAAATGTCACTAATCCTGCAATGAAAGCAGGTACTGACAATTGATGAATGAATTGTCCCGTGATAGACAGGTAACCAGGGTATTCCATAGATTGATTTAGAGTAATTGACTTAACTGTAATATATTTGAAATGTGAAAAGTGAGGTGAAATGAGAAGTAAGAAGACATGTAGGATGAGAAGATATTGAGAGGACGTGAGGATAAGAGGAGCTGACTGCTAGTCCTTTAATGCCTGAGCAACCTTTCGGCACCTTTAATCATCTCCTTGTCCTCTTTGTTCAGATAACCTTCTTGATTTTGCTGATTTTGCACTGCTCTAAGAATATCTCAAAGGACCTCATCTCCAAGAGTTCTCTGCAAACCCATTCAGATAACTAACCATGGCTCCCTCTATCTAAGTTCCTCTTTCACATCCAGAACCATAACTACAACCTTGCTGCCCTCCACCGCAACTCACCTCCATTAGAAACTGCTCTCATGAGTTCCTCTGTTCCTCAGCCCCCCTGGGTTTTCCAAGGTTCACACCTGGTCCACTCCTCCCTTATTGCTGCAAATAACCCCCTGATCCACTATTCACAATTGTAAAAAGAAGTACAAGTACATACACACACATTCATTTATCAAATTGTAATATTGTAAATCAGCATCTATAGAATTGGATCTTAACATTAGACTGAGAAGTCTGCTTCAGTTTGGTTAATTTCATAATAAATATGATCTCAAGTCACTTTACTGTTATGACTCTGTCTTGTCTGTCTGTTTTGGTTTTCATCTCACTCTTTTCTTCTGACTAGATTACTTATTTTACCTGCATCTCCCCTGCCTCCACCCA
Source organism: Orestias chungarensis (assembly GCA_032876305.1). Taxonomy (NCBI): domain Eukaryota; kingdom Metazoa; phylum Chordata; class Actinopteri; order Cyprinodontiformes; family Cyprinodontidae; genus Orestias; species Orestias chungarensis. The sequence continues at coordinate 2,726,837 of JAVLVB010000668.1, read as the reverse complement.
ATCAGCCTCATTCCCCCCGCATTTTTATTAACTATATATACAGCCTTCTGGGCAGACAGATACCGCCAGGTTTCTTAAAGCTTTCAACCAAGTAAATGTCAAGAGTTACTTCCTTGCCTGATTGTCTTACAGGGACTATGTTGACGTTCTAAAGATTTTCTCATGGTTTTTGCCTCCTAACCATGGTCTTTTGTCTTGCCCGTTGATCAGTCAGATGGAATCAGCCTTCAACTGTTTGACCCTGTATCTCTGCCAGCACTACCCTATTCCCCTTTGAGCTTTTATATACTTGAATGTTATCCTAATTTATTCACATGATTTGCAAACTCACAGACACCAGGTTTGCTTTGTCATTCTCTGCTTGCTTCAAAACTAACTTTTTTGCTAAACTAAAGAAATTTTCATTTCAAACTTGTACCACTACTCATTCAATTTCATAATTTCTCCTAACAAGATCAAGATATTGGCCTACACCCACCGGCTGCAAACACCTTCAAAGATTCAAACGCAATTACAGTCAGGTTGCAGCTCCTCTATACGCTCTCACCTCACCCATTGAATGAGCAAGTGAAGAGGACCTTTTCAAAACTCAAGTCAAGGTTTACCACTGCGACTGTCCTCCAGTCCCCTGATTCGGAGAGACGGTTCATCGTCAGGGTTGATGCCTCCAGCAAAGGGGTAGGTGCGATTCCCATCCAAAAAACCCTCTGATGGGATCATTTACCACTGTTCCTTTTTATTCATGAAGACTATCTAGTGCTAAAAACGGTTTTGACCCTGCTCCTGTCCCTCAACTAGCGAGTTCAGCTTTTGACACTGAGAAATACCAAAGAAGGAAACTATACAAACATTAGTAATTGGACTAGCAGGTTCTAATTGTCAAAGAAAATTAATTTTGCGACAGAACCAGGGTAACAAGGAGGTAAGGCTACAGAAAAATGCGGAGGATAAATTTAATTTATTCTGAAATAATTCTACTACAGTAACCGACCTAAAACTTAAACCAAGTTTAAATACATTTTATAGAAACAAGTATTACTATTTTCCTTCCTGTATTCAAAACTGGATACACAGCATGGTATATATTCATTTGATGTTATTTCTTGTAAGTGCTTGGCACTTACCATATGCTCTGCTCACACGAAACACGATTTGGTTGATGCAATGGCTGGAGTTGGGTTAATTTCCCTTCCACAGTCAGAGGTGCATTTCCATTGTACTTGTCTTTTCAACAGTCTCTTTGTACAATTGAGATAACAGCTTGGCTTTGTCTACTGAAGTAAAGTGCTACCAAAATCCAACTGATAATTAAGAGGCATTCAGACTTTGGTGAGCTGTACCACCTACTTTAGGACCTGCGTTTGGGGGTCTCTGAGATAGGTCAATGCTTTAAGATCAGGGACAAAGGTTCAGATTTTCCTAATTCAACATTCAACGTATCTTACATGTGCCACGCCTAAAGCTGTAGAAGGTCGAAACACTCAGAATGTGCAACGATGAACACGTGAAAAACCACCTTGAGACTTCTCAATGCCCCCTAGATGCGTGTCAAAGACTTTACATGTAAGTCGGTCGCACTTGTCATCCATATCAGGTTCAGTCTAAACTCATAACATTGAGGTTACAACCTATTCCTTATATTTTTTCAATTGTGTCATTTTAATCCTTTAAACAAAAATGTCCATACCATATGTACTTCTTGTTCAGGCCTTCTGTGATCTTGAATAGCCCACAGTATCGTGTTCACTAACGAACAATTTTACGTCCCTTCATTTTGTTATCATACTTGTTGTTAGCTTAAAAAAATAAATGAAGTAGACAGCGCGTGCATGTGCGTGTGCCTGTGCCTCTTATGTGTGGGTGGTGGAAGTGGGGTGCTTATGTGATGCCTGAGGCGAGACAAAATGTAAGCACAGCATTAGTAATGAAATAATGAGTGAAATATAAAAGGACGAGGCAGGCCATGCTCTCTCTATCCGGGGGCCGACAGGTGTTTGCCGGAGCACCGGAGCAAAATCCATTTGAAGGCTGTCAGAAGATAGCTCCAGTAAAGTGAGGGTGGTGTAATTACAAGCCCTTCATGCTGACACAATTCTTTAACCCCCACTCATGAAGTGCTAAAAAGGAAAGAGGTTGTCTATCTGTTATGTCTTTCACTAACACATTTTTTAAACAAAAGCAAAAGTTAAAGCACCTTTTGACAAAGGTGAATGGATTTGGTAAGGAGTATTGTTCATTGTTGATATGGAATGCAAGCAGGAAACAATACATTTTGGGTTTCTCATGAAATAAACGCATTTTTTAAATAATAAATTTAGAAAAAACATTTAAAAATGAACATTTGCAATGGCTGTCACAAATGTTCAAATGAATCAGTTTACTTTAAATAAGTTATGTAATAAACTCACAAAATATCTGTTTCCTTCATTTTCTGTTTATACCTTTTTGATTTTGATTTTAGGCTCTTTTGACAAAGTTATTATATCAACATAGATTATGAACGTTCACCATCCATGTATTACTGTATTTTTTTCTTTCTGCCAAACATCAATCTATGTTGTTCATTGTTCTTCTGTCACAAACTTGTATTGCACTAAACATTGTTGGCATTTCTTTCCATATTTGCTTTCCATAAAACTTATTTTACCATGTATTATAATGAATTCCAAAAAGAAGTACAACACAAGTTTAGTTTCATTCCAGGCCATGGCTGATCACAGAACAAAGAGTGGGGAGGAGCATAGCACTTTCTTCCTCAGAGCAATAATAAAGTGTATAAATCATGTTTAAAGGAAAGCTCCAAGGTAATTCAAGCAGATAATATTTTTTTACGTGGATCCTTACAAACATCATAAAAACAGCAAAAACCCATGACATTCATCTATGACCTTGATAGAGATTAAAAGGTAGGAAATGGCCAGAAAATATTTTCATTCAGCATAAAGGATATTATTAGCTGATTCCTGTCACTTTCTACCAATTATTCTGCTATTTTAAACATCACCTGCAAAGTCACTTCTTAGAAAAACTTTCCCCAGAATGAATAAGTATAGTACAGAGGCATTTGATGCCAATTTACACATGATGAAGCACCAATAACACAGAGTTGTAATCCAGTCTCTTTTGTGTTCACTTCCTCAATCTCTGATAATACTGCAAGTTTGATAGATGATTACGGCCTCTCTAAGTAAACAGCCTGTGATTACATGATAATTTATGCCTGATAAAAAAGTTAATTTGTCTTCATTCTTTTGTAAAATGCTACTATTATTATTATTTTTTTCTCTCATCAGTTACTTAACCTGCATCATGTATTTTTAATATAGCATGGGATGGGGCACAAAGGTCTGTAGCAGAATTGACGTGAAAAAACACAACAACCTAGAAATGGCTTTAACCAAGGCATGCTTTTGTATTGTGCCCCTATTTTTATAATACATCTGTATATAAATCCAGTCCAACCAACCCCCCTCAATGTCACTTAACTAGTTAATAGACCCAGCGCAAAATAAAATCAGTAATAACAATGCAAATAAAGAGACTGGGGTGAAGGTTCTTCTTGCAGCAGAGTGGCATCTACAAACAGTAAAACCAAAAATGAAGCAGTTTACACCAAAACATGTTCAAGTCTAGACTCATATTTAAAGCAATACTAAGTAATTTTTCAACCTTCGTAAAATATTTTCATAACTTTTTGATTATACTTCGACTTACAGTCGACTTACTCCTCAGTTAAAAAAGATACTCCAACAACATTTAATTTCCCTTTGGGATAAATAAAGTATTTTTGATTGATTGATTGATTTGATCGATTAAACAGGCACTAAACAACTTTGAAGAGGGTGGCAGGAACCCTGCCACACAAAACAACTACAAATGTGCTGACTGCTTTGCGGCAAACATCACTTCCCCATTTCTTATTTTCAACCTCATCTTATGACATTGTTTCACCACAATTAGATTAATTAACTCATCAGTATTCATTCTTCACAGAGCCACTGAAAACAGAAGTGTACTTCAATCCAACTGCAGGTGACCGGGAGATCAGAATCTTTCGACACTATGCATTGCCGCTCATGGGAAATGCAGTCTTCCTTCATGCAAAACACTACCACTTTTGTCCACACTGACTGCCAAACTTGACTAGAACTAAACTTTCTATAGTGTTTCTTTAACCCTCTGGAGTCTGATAATGCGGTGGTGTATCAAAATTACATCGGCAACCAAATATGGCTTAGCTGCAAAATGCAGTGTCGATGAGTAGCTGTTTCAACTGTGTAGAAAGTGGGGACCTCAAACTATATATCAGTTTTTAAATTGTGTTAATAGCCCATGTAAAACCAGAGTCCTGATTAAAGTATTTACACAATAGTTTTTTTTATGAATATTTCCGTCACTGTTGGCATGTGTTCGTTGTGTGTGTGTGTGTGTGTGTGTGTGTGTGTGTGTGTGTGTGTGTGTGTGTGTGTGTGTGTGTGTGTGTGTGTGTGTGTGTGTGTGTGTGTGTGTGCACCTTATAGACACCGGAAAAATGAACTTTTCACAAAGGCTAAAAAAACAAAAAAAACAAAAAAGACGACAACCCCTGTCCTATTGGTGGAAAGGTGCACTACATTAATAAATCAAAAATCATGATCGCAAACTGTAGCATTTGGTTTCTACGGGAAAAGGGAAATTTGTAGGACTGACAGCACAGAGAGAGACAGATAGAGCGATAGTAAGTTTTGAGATTTCAGTGATTTGTGATAATTTAATGTATTTTGTGTGTTTAGTTAGAGTGTAGTGGTCTATTGTAGTGTCTTGTGTTAGAGTTTGGTTGGTTTTTTACGATAAAATGATGAGGCAATTGATGAATGTGGAGTTGGCAGTTGAGCTCTTCTTCGAGATGGAGGCAACCGAGGAAGACGGGGCGGAGCGAGTGTTGGGGCCAGAAAGTGGTGACTCTGACAACGAAGTGGACTATCCGTGGATTTTATTGGAGGAGAGAAAGGAGGACTCCTGGCCCCGGGGGCCCAGATCCCCCATAATCCGACCCTGGTTTAAAATATTTGTGAGACATTACATTGTTTTGTAAATAGCTGTACAAAAAAATGCCTGAGGTAATGGCTGCATTTTATGGAAAAAAAAAAAAAGTCATAAATTACTTTGTTCTGTGAAAGGTTGTATGTTGGTTTTGAAATTTACAGTTCATCTTAGTATTCTAAGTTGTGAAAATGGTTCGTTAAACATATTTGGGGTTCTCACAGTAAACAATATGACTTTTTTCCTCTCGGATTTTATGTTTTTTGTGTGATTGTATGTCCACTGTGTTATTATGGTATGTCAAAATGGAAAGATAACTGTAAATCCAAAAGGAAGATAGTGCTGAAAAACATTATACCAAGCAATGCAAGGTAAACAGTGAAATATAAAGATAAAATCTAAAGTTGCCAAAAGTGGCCAAATATACTACAGACATTTCCACACTACCCACCAAATTCCTTTTTCTATTTTGCAAAAAAAAAAGAAAAAGAATAAGCACACATTTTAATTCTCGTTAATCACAGCTGACAGAATCCTTATCCTAATCTAATTAGCAACCCTCTTGTTATTGCTTTTCATGTAGTGGTGATGTTTACATTAAAAACTAGTGAAGTTTTTGGTTAGAAATGCTTTTGCCAGTGTACCAAGTCACCAAAGTGTAACTCTTACAATCAAACCGTGAAGTGTGATATAATTAGTTATTTCTTTTTTTCCAGGACAATAACTTACTATGAAATACAATTTTAATGAATCAGGTTTTTTTGTAGCATCTCTTTCAAACCAAAATCAAAGCCTGAAAGGGATGTATTTTTACAAAAATACATCAGTCATTTTTACAAAATGACTTGTATTGTTTATACTGTATTCTGACCAACTCTACATTTAGATTTATCTCTAGACGAGATGCCAATTTTACTTTGCTACTTGCTAGCATAATAACAATAAAGATGTGTGTCCTGACCCATTTACCAAATAAATACTAAATAAGCCAAGATGTCTTAGAAACTCCACACCACAATTTGCCGTTTACTACTGCTAAAAGAGGGAAACTTGTGTCTATTTAATTGATCTAAAGCTGATAAAAATCAGACTTTGATAGATGGATGTTGTTTTAATAAACCTGTCTCATCTCGTGCTTCTTTGCCAACACACTCCTCATTTCAACCCCTATACGAAGCAAACCAAATGATTATTATCACACGAAGAAAATGTTTATTTTAAACAACTCCTCAACTCTGATATATAAAGCACCATAATCATCAGTTGACATATGCAGGTAGCTGTGCATATGTGCTTGTTATTATGCTCACCAAAATATGTTTCAGGTGGTCAGTAAATAATCAGAAATGATGAGAAAAATAGAAACAGTAATTACAATCACATCACATGTATAAATAAACTTTTTGTGACGTTCCTAACTACCCATCTCTTGCATGATAGCCCTTCAACAGTCTGGAAACATCCTTAGCAAAGTGTCTTTGCAACAAATGTACATATTTCCTCTCTCTGTGTCTTTCCGTCCCTATGGATTTTATAACACATCCCTTGAAACACATATTTCATATTTGTAACTCTGATATAATATTGCTAAATTCACAATTCATGCTCTTTTGTTGATTGGGTAAGGGAGAGGCTCGTGTTTTTCCCATTGACTGTGCAGATGAAAAGAGACTGCTAGTAGGTTGAAAAACTGAACTGGGATTGGCCCAACAAACAGGTTTATACGATTATCCAAAGCTGGTGAGGTATAAAGTACTTTGGGAGTATTACTGAAACTTAAACTTTGAGTCTTGTTTTTCCACAAGGTTTATCTTACTCAGATCCAACGGTAATTTAGCTGAAAGTCACACCAGTGTGAAACAAATGTTTTTTACTTTGCATGGATTGTTTTTCTTTTTTCCCAAAAAATCTAAGTCTTTCAAACCAATACTATTGACAAACTATTTTACTTACAATTGTATTTGCATTTATCTTTTTTATTAATCTTTGATGATAAGGTAACATGATTGGTAACAATCTAATGCTAATTAAAAAAAAAAAACACTTCAATGCACTTTAACAGTTAACTTGAGTATATTGGGAGACAATTTAATGTTATAAAATATTACTTTAGCAATATTATTTTATATCCTATGCTGTCTCTGTGATTTAAAGGCACAGAGACAGCCTCTTTCCCAGTCAAACAACATAATAGAGTAACATTGTTGTGTATTGCAGTGTTAAGATTTACAATGATGTATGCAGAAATGTTCAATGTCGGAAAGGATCAAACCAGATATGTTGCTCATATTTGAAGAAAACAATTGGCTCGTTACCAGGCTTTTTCCAAATTTGATAGCACTGAAACTTTTGGATGGAACTGTCTTGAAGCAGGGTTGCATCCAAAACCATGCAGGACAGTGACTCTCGAGGACCAGGGTTGGAGACCCCTGAGCTAGACCAACTGACTATATCAAACCAAGAAAAACCAAAAAATAATGTATGATTTGAAAACAAAAACAAGATCCCTAAACAGCAACATAGGCAAATAACAGATGTTATTAAAGCGATAAAACTATACTCACAGGCCGGAGCCAGACATATAATCTGATTCTGCCTTTTACTTTTTATCACTGACTGTTGCACCTATGCCAAAGTTGCTCCAAAGAATGTTGATGCTCACCGAGATGACATAACAAGACTTAGACCTAAGCTGTCTGAAATGAATTTAGTCCCCTGAGCACTGATACAAGTCCACCAGCTGGAAAGAAACATTTACTTTGGCCTCTCCTGTTTGAATCACTTTGCTGGAATACAATGCCATGAAAAGGCTGTCTAACTTAGAGCTTAGGATGAAAGGAGTCAACAAAGGTAACCAGTATCTTAGAGAGAGCTAGAGTAAATCCACAGATGTGTCAGATATATTCCAGGACTTTTCAAGGAAAGGTATCCAGTTGGTACTATTCCAACGTTTGATCTATATGTGCTCTGAAAGAGTTTTTTTTTTTTTCTTTTCTAATTTGACTATCCTGAAAGCCAGATATGATCTGTTAAGCACATTATTTCTTTGGACTCAAAGCTAAATCAGTTTTTACATGTTTGTATCAGTTTTTTGATAAACAGATTATATAATCAACTTGTTATTATTAATTATAAATATCTATCAATAGCTACATCATGATAAAGAAACCATTAACAAAAAATAATTCTATTCAATTGGTTTTAGATTTTAAGCAAACCCCCAGAGGAAATTTTCCTCTCCACTGTTGCTACATGCATGCTCAGTATGAGGGATTGATGTAAAAAAAAGGAATTAAGCTATTAATTCTACACTGTAATATAAGAGTCAAATTCTACCTGACAACAAAGTACAGTCTTGTTAGAATTTATCTTATATTGTACTTGGAATTGAAACATCCTTCCCATTCATACAAGCAGTCACAGTTCTCTTAAAAAAGAAAATCCCAATTAATGTTAAAAAGCCCAATTTTGTCTTTGATACCTCCATTTCTGTTTCTATTTGGGAAGTAAAAGCAAAATGAGAGCGTCAGTGTGAGTCTTTTCTAGGCACTTCCCCAGGTTCCCAGAGGGGGTTGTTTGTTTCTCTGATGCTGAAGCTCCTTCCACAGGTGCAACTGGTTTCCACTGACGAGCTGGGCCAGTATAAGAGGAGTGGTGAACCAGCTACTCACTGCCTGTGTATTATCTAGCACTGGTAATCAGTCCTCAGTGCTCCTCGTTACTATTTTGAATGCTCATAGTAATCGCTAGTGTTTCCTGCTTTTCAGTAACTTTTGGATGTTTGTATGCCTCCTGTGAGGTCTAGTGTTTTTGTGCTCTCTTGTATTTTTGTAGTCTCTAGTGTTTTTGTGCTCTCTTGTATTTTTGCAGTCTCTAGTGTTTTTGTGCTCTCTATCGAGATTTTTGAATGGTTTTTTTGGACTCACCGTTAATTTGCTACTTTGTTTTCTCCCATGCTCTAAACAGCCGTTGTGTCACCTCCCCAGGTTACCCCTTGCATCCAGCGCTCTATTCTGCAGTTCCTCTCTGGCTTCTCTCACCATCTGGTTCCCACTCCTCTTGGCTAGCTCGATCTGTCCGCTCCAGCATCAACCATTACTGCTCTGACCTCCTCTGGAACATTACTCATCATCCCCTCTGGAAAGACTCACCATTCACCCCTCCCTGGCGAATCAACTCACCATCTCAAGTAAGATCGTTCCCTTCACTTATTTTCCCTCGCACTCACTGTTACTCACCTCACTTGTCCTCCCCCCCTCAGAAGCTCCCGGTCTCCCACGTCGCTGACGCTCACAGTTCCCCGCCGTTATCTGTTGTCCAGCTGTCTCCCGTTCCTAAAAGTTACCTAAAAAAAAAAATGTCAAAATGTAATTTTCCATTTTAAAAGGTCAGTTTATGTGCAAAAGTTACCAAGTTCAAAGAAGCATGACGAAAAACCTAAAAGTATTCATGTCCTTTAAAGCTGGAAGATGCAACAAACCAGTTGGCTAACATAATGTTCCACATCTGTTTGAAGAAATAAAAAGTATATGGTAAAAAGAAATTATGTGCTCCTGCTACGCAAATATTCAGTGAAGCAACTGTCATCAAGGTCATGCTGAGACATGCAATTTTGCAAATGTTTTGTCTTTCTCCATTCATTTGTTTTCAGATCTGTTGAACATTTTCTATAACCTTTGTATAAACAGCTCCAGATGCACTGTCTCCCGCTTTAAAACCAACAGGAAATTCAGTATTGCATAAAAAATTATATCTGGGACAAATGTAACTTTAAATGACAATGAAATGGAGAAAATTTGAAACTAGTAAGAATTAGTCATTACACTTTGGTACTATTGAGTGTTGTGCCAGCAGCCATTAAGGACTGACCTGGAAGGTATAAAGAGACAGGTAAGAACTATTAATAACAGAATGCTCTGCATTAACAATTTTTTTTTTGATTTGGAAGAACGTCAGGTGTTTCACTGCATTAATATGCAACATTATGTTTTAAAAAAGTTTTTTCCATGTTAGTTTTTATTTCCTCTTTTCACTAACCCATATACATTTTCTCAAAAGCTATTTTATAGCTAAAGGAAGGTGACTGGCAGTAAATCGGCTCTCTGCAAAATAGCTTTCTTTTTTGTCATAATCTGCTATTTTGAACTGCTCATACCCATTAATATTTGTTTTAAATGTTCTTGCAGTTTGAGTTGGACTTAAAGAAAAATAAATAGATTAATAATGGCAAAATGCTAAGTGTGGATTCTAAAAAGGAACTCACTTCTTTCATTGATTATTAGTTCCATTTCTTATATAGTGCACCTATGTCCCCTCAATTCCTATTTTCTTCCAAAATTAATATTTAAAATTTTCAAATCATCCTCTAAGGTCTAAGTAGTTACATCTCCGCTAATACAGTCTACTAGATTATATCATCACAATCTATAACTTTGCAAAAAATTAAACAATTTACTATGACATTTAATTTCCCTTTGGCATTAATAAGGTATGTTTGAATTTTTAATATGTGTTTATACACATAACTTTGTTTGTTTTGTGACTTTGGGGAGAACCTTATCCTAAATACTGTAAAAACGGTTAGTGGGACATATATTAATACGTTATTAAATGGGAACTTTACCGACATTTTTGTGATTCAGTTCCTTGACACCTCTAGAAGTGTCTTATGTGACGTCTAGAATCCCATTGTAAATTATTATCCTTTAATGTGTTTCAAATGCTGACAACTGCTCATGTATCTTTGCTCTCACAATTTTTCCATTAACTTTTAATTACTGTACCCGCTAAAGGGGATCTTTTTAATTTTCAATTACGCAGGATTTCATCAGTTATGAAAACCTTGAATAATAGCCCATCCCGTTTCATTATTACTTGTCAGCCCTAGACACACAGTATGTGCTGGGAAATTTCAGTTGGAATTGGAGATGAGTTATTCAAAACAAGACTTTCAGTAGTGTGTGAAATAAATGTTGAACGATAATAGCAGATGCTACATTAATGATAACTAGTAACTTTTGATAATAATAAGGATGGAAATAGAATAGATTAAAGACAGGTCATTTTAAGATAACACACATGGTAGGCCAATGGAATAAGTCTAAATTAGTATTCTCCACAGGATCAGACACATTGAAAATCTTGCCTGGTGATGGTACCAGATAGAGAGTTAAGGATCACAAACCTAATTTCGGTTACATGGCAAATTAACAAAGGAAGTAAGTGAGTGAATGGGAAGAGGGGAGCCTTCGCAGCAATTGTGGGGCTGGGGTTAGCCTGTCCTTTCAGCTGTGGGATTTTTCTCCAGCTAGTCAAAACAAAGGCAGCTAGCTGGGTTAACGGAGGGCAGTGTTTCTGTGTGGCTGTGTGTTGTCCCATGAGCTATGGCTTGACCAAATGTGGGATTGCAGCATCAAGAGGCGCAGCGTCAGAATTAGAGAGGACAATAAACAGTACACTCACAGTAAACTGTATGTGTACAGTTTACTTCCTAGGGTATTGCTTCTTCTTAGAAGCACTAAGAAGAAGCAATACCCCCTTTGGTGGTGATATATTATAGGGGATAACACACTTACCTCTACTGATGTATCCCTCATGGACTAACAAGGTGAGAAAACGTAAAGTAACAATCGAACTGAATAAATATTTGTTAAATAGATATTATATTCATGGAGTGAAACTCCTCCTCTTCTTGCTAAACTAAAATGGTTTAAGGTAATTTATTGTAGGATTACTATATCAGTCACATTGTTGTTTGTAGTTCAGCCCTTAATGAATGAAGATCCAAAATCAGTCTGTTAGTTAGGATAAAAGATGGCTTACAGCTCCACAATTATAGTAGTGTTTTAAAAAGCTGTATTAGCTGTGTTTACCTCAATCAATCATGTTTCAAACTTGTTTTCAAGCTGCATTCATAAAAGCTCAGAACTCATATTAAGCTTTATCTGGCACATATATTTATCTTCATATCATAAAATAATTTCCTTAAGGGGTTGATCTCTAACAGTGACAAAGTACTGTTATAGTAGGAAGTGAAGTGGAATCCTCTCAAGGCACCAACGTGC
>JAVLVB010000668.1:2691575-2714651 GCA_032876305.1 Orestias chungarensis | reverse complement strand
TATATATATATATATATATATATATATATATATATATATATATATATATATATATATATATATATATATATATATATATATATATATATATATATATATATATATATTGTATTGTATTGATTGCTGGTCATATGTACCAGCAGACCCTTGCCATCCTACAAAGAACAAACATGTTGGATAATGGATGGATAGATGGATGGATTTTATACTTTATCATGTCACACAGGCTCCTCTAATGGTACAAACTAATCACGTCAATTATCCTGAGAGATGTCAGTAGTGATGTTGCCATAGGCTTGACAATCGGACCATTTTTTTCTCACACTTTACATAATTTCCTGATATTTAAAAAGTAAACATCAGGTTTTCTCTTAGTGTTTTCTCTCAACGGAGCTACATCTGGTTGGGCATTCTGTTAGGTATGACATTTTCCTGTTCTTATTTTTCAATTCTTCTGCTTCTTTTTCCTGTGTTTGCTTAGTCTTTTTAGTCCCGTAGTCAACTGTGGCAGACAGCTATTCGCACAAAGCCATTTCCTGCTGGAGGTTTCTTCCTGCTCAAAGGGAGTCTTCACTCTCTACCCAGAGGTATAAGAGGTTGCTGTAAAGTCAACGACACAAAACAAGCAATTGTTTACTTTCGCTGCATGTGCGCCCAGGAGTATTGAATGGTCCAAATAAAATGTATAGAATAGTAATAGATGGTAAATGTATAGAAAGATTTTTATTTAAGCAATGAACAAAACTTAATGCATCTTTTCCAAACTCAGATTAATTGAACTGAATTGATTCGTCTTGTGAAGGTCCTTGAGATGACCTGTTGTGAATTTGCGCTATATAAAAAAGAATGAATTAAACTTGTTAATTTGTCTCTAAAATAGCACTTAGGCATGACTGTTTTTATGCATGCACCCTTCATTTTCTTTAAACTCTAATTTATAGCATTTTGGAAAACAACAGAAGGATTAACCATATCTAGCACTTCTATGGCCTAAATTGCATCAGGGCACATTGTGATTTGGGTATTGCTGGCTCAATAATACATAGCACTTGCTATAGCTGCCCTTACTCTACACGCAGGTTGATTCCAGTCAGGGTTTTCATTGCCATACAAACCCCTCTTGACTGTATTGTCTATGTGCTTCTTTACTGTTTTCTGACAGAAAAAATGTCAAAAAAGAAATATTTCTGCTCCATCCTGCAGGGAAATGGATACCGTGTCACTGTTATGGATTTTGCCTTAAGCAGGAAAAAAATCAAAGAAAAAAGAAGCAAAAACAGATACTCTAGATATGGGAGCAGTTTTTGAGAATGAGGAAACTCAACTCGACTAATTTAACAGACCTATATTCAGCAAAGATAAAAAAAAAACTTTTTATGTAGCTAAAACTAGCAGATGCGAATGGCACCCTGTACTGGAGATGTGATCATAAACTGTGCTTACTCTTTTTGTCTGTACATGACTAAGGAGAGAATCACATAAACGATAGGAGAAAAATATCATTAAAATCTAAAGCCAGTATTCTGCATAGCCCTTAATACCAGCACCACAGTAGTCTATTCAGTGTTTGTGCTTGATATACCTTGCTAAGTTCAATGACAGTTATCACATATAAAATAGAGAGTACATAGCTTGTGGTACCACTCAGTCTTACATAAGTATCATATAAAGTCTATCTAACTAAAGCTTCATGGGTCTATGGGTAAGCACATTTTTCTCCTGAACTGTCATGCAATTAGAGATGTAAGCATTTTCGTAGGTGGTGTTAACTTTTTGGGTAGAAAACATTGAGGTTAACTATTTTATTTTAGTCTTGAAAAAACAACAACAAGAAAACAAACTAGAAGTTATAAGGCAGGATGCTGCTGCAGTCAAAAAATGGTACCAGCTGTGGGTTTGTGGATGACCCTGCAGCAGTGACAAGCCAAGGAGTTATCTTTTTTTTTTTTTTTTACCCCGAAAATTATACAGGTAAGAAAGTTTCTCCAGAAATAACTAAAAATGTGTGAATGTATGTTTTGTCAGCTGGTTTGTTTATACAAGATGTATTTAATGTGGAACACCAGCCTTCTAATTCATTTAAAGTGGCCACATTAATGGGAAAAGTGTTAAATACAATATCCAAATTATATGACATGTTAAGCAGAAAATATACCGATAAGGTCACTATTAACTGAAAATTTTGCCAGAATTAACTTTAGGGAGCAAAGAGAGCAGGAGAAAATTGAAGAGATGCAAATACAATATTTGAACTATATAAGATTTAAACTAAATGGTGTGTGACAATATGATAAACCTGGTAACTTGCACATAATTCCATAATCTTATTGTCATGAGTGAAAATATGAATTAAATTTGCTTTGACTTGTGTAAACTGATCACAAACTGTGGAAAAACATCACTTCTTTGATTGCACTGAGAAAACCGTTATGATGGAGGAGGTGCAACACCTGCACATGCGTTACAGATGGCACATTTTTAATTAGCACAAACCAGCACAAATATTTTATGTATCACTTATAAAGAAAGTATATTATCTTCAAGAATATATTTACAGATCAGAACATTTTCACTCTATACAGGACTCACAGATATATTCAAATAAAAATAGAAAAGGAAATGTATTAAAATCTTGCACACTTACATATATTGTTTAAATACATACCAAGATGAGCTGATATTACCCATACTTAAAAATATAGTCTGTGTAAAATATGTACCAGGCAAAACCTGTGCTCTCAGAAACCTCACCACCACTATATGTGTCATTGCTCATGTGGGAACTAATTATGAGCAGTGGGAGTCTTGAAAATGATTTAACCTTACCAGCAGCTAATCTCAGCTACTTACAATGGGTGGTGTAGAATACCTGTGAATGAAAAAGGCACCAAAAAGGCCCTGTTTTACTGGAAAGGTTATCCAAATGTATGATTACAGGGACTGTAAATAACATCCATTGTTCTGTGCATAAACAGGACATGACAGCACCATGCCTTTTTGGCTTCTGATATTTGCAAATGGGGTTCAAATAGTAAATGCCACTTAATCATAGACACTTAGTTTTATCTTAAAAAGCTCTTTTTTACAATTTTAGGAAGCCACAGATCTGAAAAGATAACAAACATACATTTTCCAACCACTGATACCCAGGGACAAGGTCATATGTACCAGCAGACCCAAAGGAGAAATTTCAAGAGTGTCTGGAAAATTGTTGCTTTAGATATCCTATAGAATATACAGTCCTTCTCATTTAAATAAATGAATAGGCAAGTCCATTACTGAAAGTTTTCCCAATTTTCACAGTATCTTTTTCAGGTTGAGCTGATGTAGTAGCAATGGAAAAAAACAATATCTTCAAAAATGTTTGTTTTTTTGGTGGGGGGGGTTAAGGGTTTGACAGATCATTATCCTTTTCCTTGGTCAGAATTTGGTTTAAGTTAAATCAAGCTCATGTTACCTATAGTTTACCCTCAATAAAATAAATGTTTTTTTAACTATTTTGTTTATTTTTATTGTATATTGTGATTTATAGCATAAATAACATAAATCCTAAACCAACGTGCGCATACATTCGTCTGACCAAGAAGTATAAAGTTGAAGACCTTGCATATGGTATTTCCCTAACTGATCTTTGCAGTTTTTCTAATCCATCCAAGTTTCATTCTGTCATGGATTAGGCAGGGACCAGACTGAAAGGCAGACAGGACAGTGGTATCCGCATGATGGTTGTTTACTAAACAGAAGTCAACATTTACAGAAACTCGAGGAACAATGGAAGCATGAGGAACAATCAGTGCGTAAGTAGATGAAATAGGTTTGTATAGAGGGAGGGTGAGAAGTGGAATATGAGAAAGAACTGATTGTTAAACATCTGCAGCTGTGTGTGATAATAGGTTACAGGCTGAGTGTAAGAAGGCAGAGTGGCAAACAGGGAAACAGAAGTGGAGTGCATGCAACAGGGGAACAGACGAGAGATTATAAAGAATAATACATGAAAGAACTAATCAAGAACACACTAAAGATTAAATTAAATGTTTAAGCTAGAGAGTAAAGGAAGAATGCAGTGACTAACCACAACTAGGAAGTACTAACTAGGCAGAATTAAACAGGTCGAGTACAAGAAGTAAACGTAATGACATACAGTAACTAAGAATAAACTCAGAAAAACACAAAGAACATCCAGACACTCCGAACAGACCATGACACACTACTCTGGAAAAAATCTAACTAATTCGGTGAACATGTATCCAGGTATCTATCAAAAGTCAGCTGCCCATATATGCAATAAAAAAAAAGCTAACAAAGGCACTCAAAACTGACCTTTTCTGCTGATCCTGGCTGTTTACTGTTGTTTTTAATTTTTTGTCAAGGATAAGGCACTATATTTATACAGTAATTATATTAATATTAAAATTAGTGAAGCAAACACTGTTGTGTTGAAGTCATAACATTGACTAACCTAAAATGTTTGGTCAGCATGTTTCAGCTTGCAGAATATTCTAATGTGTTTTATGAAGCAAAGCCAGCACAAATAATCTGAGTTTATTAAAAAAAGAAAAAGAAAACTTAACAGATAACAACATAGGTGCTTGTTTAGACTTTTTTTTCAACATGCTAAAATATGACAATCCAAAATAAAAGGCATTAATTTTTATTTTTACTAGATAAAACTCTGGGTAGATATTGTGAATACGTAGACTGGCAAAATCTTGTATGTCAATATGTCTGGAGGGGGTTTTTTTCTGCTGGTGTTCTACTTCAGGTGCTTTCGCATTTTTCCTGTGTCTGAATGTCAGTCAGACATCTGCTATAGATATCCACCAGTATGGGGGAAGAAAGTGACAAGTGAAAAAAAATGAGACGAAGAAGATGACGATTGGATAGACCAGCATAGAGACCAAGTCTAAACCAGCCAAGACCTTAACGGTGAAGAAACCACAAAGGGAAACAGTAACCCGCCGGGTGGCAATTTTATCAGGAATGAATGAAAGTGTTTGAAGTGAAAAGAGAGCGTGATGACAAGGGAAGCGCAGGAGAATGAGCTCTCTACCTGTCAGTGCATCAAAGCTTTGTCGTGTCATATATGAGCTCCCACACACTTGTCCTCTCAATGCCTCAAACTAATGAGCCAAGTGTCTCTCAGTATCTTAGGCAACACACCAGCATCCACACCCAGCTATTATATATTTGCTGTACAAGAAGATAATTTATCACCCTGAACACAGTGTTTCTATTTCCATTGAATGATATCACAACCACAAAACCTTCAACTTGTCATGTTTTAGTTCATTTCTTTTTTCATAGCAAATTCTAGTTGATGCGCTTTTTAGTTTTAGTTTTTTAATTTGTTCTCATTTACCAAATTTTATATTTTAACATAGTGTGTATATCTTTAAGATCTGAGAATTTTGTCATCACAGTGTATCTGTGATAAATATGAGATTAAGCTGATTTATAAAATATTTATTAAAACTATTGCATTCATCTCACTATCTTTGTCGTTGTCACTCAGCCATGCAGGTAATCTTTTACATCCTTCTAAATCTCTTAACTTTTGTCTGCACAGGAAAATCTCAGTTAACTCCATCATAGTTTAACTTTACCACTGCCAGTATCAACACTCTTTCAGACATTCAATTTTTTTTACTCATGTACTTTCTGTCACTGTTATTTGACCAAATGTTTAAGAGCCAGATCTCATAACCAACGTGGCCTGGACAAGAGGACCTTTAAACTAATGCTATGCCACTTTTTTAGTTTACCTAGTACACATCCATCCTTAAAGGACATTTGGCTTTAATCGCCTTAAGGGTGTTTCCTTTTTAAAATGCACTAAAACTCCTAAATTAGACATCATTCAGTTACTCTTGTCACTTTAATACTGGGCTACTGTTGGTAATTGATATTACTATAAAAACGTTTACTTTAACTTTTTAACTTTACATAATAACTTTTTCAAAGTTATTATGTATATATTTTAAAGAACACTTATGATATTAACCTATCTGACCTGTTTCATATACTTTTAAGTTTTTGAATACTTTTCGTAATAATCCTTCTTAATTGATTGTAGGGGTAAAGTATAAGAGAAGTATAATGAAAACCAAAGAAAGATATGATCTATTACAATGTGTTGGCTTAAACAGCAATAATTTAAAAAAAATATTACCTTATTTACAGACTATCATCCTATAGTTTTAGAACCTAATCTGATTACACAAAATGCGTTCTATTTATGAGTTTTTTAAAAACAAAGATTCTGTCTACATGAACTAAATCTATTTTTTTGCTTCTGTGTCTCTATTCCACATACAACTTAGGTTTCAAAGGCAAGGAAAGTTGAGATTTAGTTTCTAAGCAATCTTTAATAAATATCAAACATATTTTGAAAAATGAATTAAGCGTTAACAGCAAATAATAATAATAATAAAGATAATGCAAGAAAGCACTTCTTTAGTCATACAAACTGCATTTTTTTTTAGACTTTTAATATCTTGAAATTGTACAAGTTACCACCAATTCCTGCAATAATAATCATTTCTGCATCTTCTTTTTAAATTTTATTGAGTGTCGACCCACATTTTTATTTTAAGCAATAGTGAAGTTATCTGTAAAAAGGTTTGCAGAGCTGTATTGTTCATTTAAATTTAAACTAACCCCCATTAGTTGTACTTAATTTCCCTCTGTAAAACTGCCTTAGAGTTGGACCTGCGTACCTTGACAGTAACATGGTCATGATGATATGTGTTGTAAATTGGCTCTGCACACATACTTTATTAATCTTTACACAAACGTAAGTCATGCTAATTTTAAAGCAAATTCTCTTTTTTAGAAACATGCTAGTGCTGTTACTAAGACTTGTCACCCTGGCAACTATAAAATAATGAGGACAGATGTTAAACTCTTATCACTAGATGTAAAAAATGCTACTCTATATTTAAGGCAGTACTGCTTGAGGGTTTTTTTCATTAAAAAAACGACTGTTAACATTTAAAACCAGAAAGAAACAAGGACTGAAGAACTGCATTTTTGAATTGCGTGACAATATCGGCCTGTCCCATATTTGATCACTGCAGAATCAGATGTGATTGATGTGGCTAGTCCAAATAATGGAACCATAATGAAACTGGTAAAATACTACGGGCTCAAAAATGAACTAGAAATAACATGGCAAGTGAAGGTAACTGCAATGACCCCCACACACCAAAGAAGGTTCCAAATGATACCTAGAGAAACATCAGGCATCTCAGACCAGAAATGCCTGATTCCTTCATCTAATCCTCTGAAAACAACCACATTCAGCTTTTTGTTCACTCTTGGTTAATTGTTTTCAGCTGTGACCCTCATGATTGTTAGTCAAGATGATTGTCTATGATCCACTTCTGACCTACCCAGAGTTAAATATATCTCAAATATATAGACGACTGCAGATAGTCACATAAAAACTGCAGAGTAGATGAATAAATGTTGATTATTTCAAGCTTTTATAATAATTATGCATTCTGGCTGTTACCTAAATTAACATCGAGACATCTTGTAAATTTGCGAACGGTTCTTTTTAAAAAGTAAAAGAGCTTGGATCAAACAAATTGTAACAATGTTTTCCTTAACAGATCCGATAGGTAACAAAATCAAAAAAGAATTACAACGATGTTTGGTTTAACCTTATGTTGCATAAAAAATGGACAATACATTTATACAAAAACCAGTAACACCACTTTCACGTCACTTTAGACATTCAATTGAGTAAAAAGTAATTTATAGTAATAGTGCATGTTTTAATTATTATTATTTTTATGTATCTTATTGAAACGTTGCAGTGGAATGCATTTTTGTCATTTTTAAGATTCTATTTCTAATCAGTGGAAAACTGAATTGTAAAAGGAAAAGCCAGGGATGGTCTGAAGGACTGGTTGTTTGTACGATGCCCACATAATGCTGAGGTGTTGTTTCTGGTGTGAATTGAGCGTTCCAGCAATTCTTTTTCCTGCTAAATGTCACAGCCTGAAAACTTTCTAACTCCAGTAGCATTAATGGCACATTGTCTTTATTTCATAAGTCTTGGATCCTCTAAAATGTCATATAGAGTTTACATTGATAAAAATTCAAACTGAGTCCTATTTCATGGAAATAGTATCTTAAATGGCTCAGTTCATCTTTCACTTATTTATAATATGTTATGAATAAATGAAAAATAAATATTTTTAATTTTTTGTCCCAACTTTTAATAAAATATGAATTATTCGAAAGGAACATATGCATTTTTTTACCATGCACATGTGGCAACATTTTATTTTACTTAATTAAGGATGTTGTGTAGCAAAATAACTTAATACTCTACATGCACACATTTTAAGGTATAGTTGAAGGCAGCTGTGTTTCTACAAATACAAAATTCAAAATGTAAAATTAGGACTTAGTATTTGGATTTCAGCAGATTTTCCTCCCGTCAGTGTCTCTTGATTGCTGGTGCTCAGTGCAAGGTGATAGAACACTACTTCTCCTTTAATTAAACCACTCATCCTGTCTGTCTGATTGGCGTCTATTTCCCACACGAAGGCGGACGTGTAAATGGAGGAAAAAAAGGAGGTTGGAAGAGGGGAGGTCAACATTGGAGGACAATGTGTGTAGAAGAAAGAGAGGCTTTGATTGACAAAGGGGAGTGGGGGCTGAACAAAATGGGTTTTGAAAAAAGAGAAGCAGAGAAATTATGTTAGAAAGTTCTTTTTTGTTTCATTAGCTCTGAAGAAAAGTGTGAATGTGAAAAAGTGATAGATGATAAGAACAGTAAAGCAATACCCAAAATCCAGACTGTTGTTTATTCATAAACAGATTAATGTCAGCTAAAATGTTACCCTCATAAATCCTTACCCACCAATAAGTCATCAAAACAATTTCAGTCTCGCTCAGTATGTCACCAGTTTCATTTTTTTCAAAAACCCCTCAACTTGATAAGATATACTAACCTATGGACAAACAATAAATGTCATTCTTGATCAATTCTATTGTATAGTCAGGGGTAGGATGTTTGTTCTTTCTGTTACTTTGGAAACATCTGATATGTTTGATTAGACACAAAGCTGAGTGTAATTTGTAGGTAATAACTTCAAATTAATAAAGAACTAAATGGTAAGTATTGAAAATGAAAGACTTTTTTTATTTTAAATAATAAGGCATATTTTGATGCTGTAATAATTTCTGTTTCATTTCCCTTGAATATTCTTATTGCTTACTGACCAGATTTTTTCATGTGTGTTGATAGCTTTGCTGATTGTTAACTTTCTGTAATGTTATATCAACTTGTAAACAAAGATCATAACATGTATCTTCAAAATATGCGAATCCCATATTCTAGACACAGGCGGTGAGAACTTTTGATATAGGAAATTTAAGTTTTTAAGCCTTTCTGGATCAATGTTGTCTTCAATAACATTTAGGCAGACTGTAATCTTTAAACGATGCTCAAATGATCATCAAAATGCAATAATAAAATTAAAAAAAGAAACAAAGCTCTCTATACCACTTCAGCACATCAGCCTATATTGCTTTTACTTGGAGGGACTGACCCTTGCTTTTATGTTGTTTATTGAAAATTTTGAATTTTGTGGCATCAGTTTCCTGACTTCAAAGTTCTGTTGTCTGTTTCATCATGCATGTGAAGCATTCTGCTGTAAATACACTCCCTCCTCTCTCTTACAGTCTAAATTCCAAGGACTCCTATCAGCCGAGGTCCAAGCTCAGATGAGGAGTTCCCGGGAAACATTACTCTCTGTTCACTCTCTGGTGCCTCACACCAGTAACCAACCATCCTGTCTTTTCTTTTTTTGGACCTTGACCTGAAAGCCACCCCAAAATAGTAGCTTCTGTTGTCAATATAAACCATTTAACCTTTACTCTGTTGTGGTTTCCATTTTGGGTCTAGAACGTATTAAGATCAATAGCACCAGATGTATGAGAACTCAATGTCATTTACAATGCTGACGTAAGCTTGGTCTTTGTATCATCTCGACTCAGTGTGCACATTTTCCTTAGGCCTCACCGCCGCACAATGGATGTTGCCTTTCACTGTAAACCTAAGAAATGGTTTTATCTAAAAGCCTTTTTAGACCAGCAGCTCCTGAAATGAGAGCAGACTGTTTAAAATCAGGTAAATTAGCTTTCTTCTCCATTCTGATGCTCTATTTGAACTTCAGCAAACATCTTTATTGGGTCTACGTCGCTATTTAGGTACTCCCTGCATGCTGCCCATGTGAGTGGCGGATTCACTGTTTGTGTTACCATGCTAATAAACAGTTGCCTAAAAGAGTGACCTAGAAATATAAAAAGAAATCTGCAAATATACATTACATGTGAAACTTTTTAGGTGCAATATCTCTGATTCTTTTGTCTTGGTTTTTTGACTTATGACTGACTGTGTCTACTGCCCCATGAATGCCATAAGCCTAAATTATCGAACTAAATTATCAGTCGAAGGAAATTAACGGCTTTATTTTAGCTTAAAAGTCATATATACTCTTGTCGAGCTAAAAAAAAGGCTGCCACACTTCCAAGGTTAGACGTTTGATCCCCGGTGTGACATTGAAAGCATTTTTTATTGTTTGCTCATGTAGGGCGCTTCCCACTTACTGTAGGCATCTTTAGTTCTTCATATGCACTAATACAAATTGCCCTTATCAAAATATAATTGGTGGCTTAAATGTGATGTGTGCCTGAAAAAGCCTGAAACAGCATATTAATGTTGTTTTTTTCACCATCCAAAAAAAACACTTAGAATTTCAATCAGGTGCATCATCAGAGCATTTACTGTAGGTTCACCCAGAATTTCCACAGGTCCTTTAACAACTCCATAATACATCTTTGAAAATTCTACTTCTATAATTTTCAATCCAGACTGACAGTAATGTGAAACAAATATGTCATTAAAAGAAAAGGTATTAATTATTGACTACAGCAAATATGCATTTTTGGCATTGTTATGTAGGTGCAATTGTGTTGAGTGTATTTTTACATCACTTTATTGCCTACCACATACCAAGTGATGTGCAGAAGATCTTCTTCATTAGGTTAACCTGTTTAAACTAAGAGATGTGACGTGATGGGTACATGGGAATACTGATACAATGTAGGTTTAAAAAACATGAAAAATGTAATGATTGTAAAGATTTATTTGTGTTCGAGAGGAAATTGATTTTTTTAGTTTAAAGAAACAAGTATAACTGACTTGTTCTTGTTTAAAGTTCCTCATGACAATAAAGCAATATCACACGAGAGGGAGTGCTATATCGGGGAATACCGGCACGGTTTGATTCGGTCGTAGGTACGAGGCCGATATTCACCGATATAGCACGACTTCGAGTGCGATATTGCTTTTATACAACAGTTCTACAAACACACTTTATTAATTAGCAATATTACACCACAAAAGACTGTGATTTATTTGTTTATTTGATGATCTGTTGGCTCCCCCAACACAAATAGTTCCTCGTCAAGGCTGTTGCCATGCAATGAACTGTAACATTTTCTGCGCACAAGCTACTTTGTATAATTTAAAATTAACTGTTAGAATACCGGTGTAGCGGAGTGACACACCTGTGAACAGTCCCAGTACTGTTATCGGTAAATATCAGCACTCATGGAAAGTCTCTCGTCCAATCAGATTACTTGGTCGGAACTAACTGTTGTATAAAGCTGTATAAAGTACTTACAGAGAATGTAATAAAGGTGTTAAATTAACAAGTATTAAGGATGAGTGGGGTTTTGCTGTGCTGGTCATTTGTTTATTTAATTAAGGTATACTGTAGGATAGCAAAATGGGTGTTTGTTTTAAGTAAGACACTCATAAAGATGTCAGGCTCATCTGGTTGTACAGTTTTGAGTGGTAAAATGAGCATACATTTATTATTTTACTGTATTGATGTGCTATGTAATAAAATAAAATAAATAATGTGTCCATTGTAAAACAATAAAATTTTATTTTCATACTCAAACTACAAACTGAGTTTCTATCTAAGCCTATAAAGGTTGTCTCTGAAGCTCTTACAGACAAGAGAATTAGTGCACCACTTTTCTAGTTGTTTCTGAGAACTACTTTAAATATTAATATGTTGGCAGTTTAGTTAATTAAAAACAGACCCTCCATTTCAATGTTCCTAACATGGTAAACTTGACAAGCTGATTACAAGTTAAATACAGACCAGATCCTTCTGAGACGTAAATTAAGCTAAAACAAATGTCTGAGATAGAGACAGGGCAGGTGGAGCTCACAGGTGGAGTCTGATAACTAAAAGAGAATTGCATTGTTATTGTCAGAGTGAGTTCCTTTTGTTAGCACCTCTCCAGTTGTCCACAGGGGGTCACCCGTCCTTGCCCTCTTTGCCACCCCAGGTGCATCCTGTTGGCGTTGACGAGCTTGACCAGTATAAGAGGAGTGGTGGACCAGCTACTCGATGCCTGAGTGTTTGTTACTCCTGGTAAACCTTGTCTCAGCACCTTCTCTAGTTTCATGTATTTTGTAGTTCTTTTGTGCTTAAGTTATGTCTCCAGTAGTTCTCTAGTTTTTTATGATTTTGTTTGCAACTTTGTTGCTCTCGTTTTCCCACGCTCCGAACTATTTTTGTGCTCACCTCAGGTTCCCGTCATCTCCCGTGCTCCTTCCTCATAAGATCTCTCTCCGGTCCACCACATCCATCTGGTCTCCCCGCTCCTCTTGGCTCGGCTCGATTTGCCCACTCCAGTATCATTCCATCTGGCGTGCACACTCCCCTGGACAACTTCACCACCGAAGAACTGGAACTCACCTCTCACCCCCCTGAGTTTGCCATAGAGTTCAGAACTCTGGCAGCTCATTTAGATTGGGACCCTCGTGCATTAAAGATTACATTTTACTTTGCTTTAGAAGAACATTTGCAGTATGAACTAAACCTTTTCCATGAGCTTCCCACGTTAGACGAGTTTATTGCTCTGGCTGCTCGAGTCGACGGCCGTCTGAGAGAGACAGACCGTTTAAGGGGTAACTGTAGAATATCTGCCAGCCGGGCCTCCGCAGTCGTTCAGCCTTCGCCCCTGTCTGTAGAAGCCTCGACCAGAGCTGTTCCGGAACCCCGCAGATCGTCACCCACGGGACCAGAACCCATGTAGGTCGGACGAACCAGGTTGTCACCGGAGGAACGGCAAAGGAGGATGCAGAGTAAAGAGCACCTTTACTGTGGAACCCCCGGTCACTTCATTGCCAACTGTCCCAGCCTCAGGAAAGAGAAGCTCCCTGAGAGGGTCCGCCTGTAAATACTAGGCAACAAGCGGACCGAAACCCCCGACCTAGTCAGTCTTGTCTTCTCCTTCCTGCCACCATCATCCATAACCAGAAAACATTCAATCTCTCTGTACTGGTAGACTCAGGTTGCGAACAATCCCTCATAGCTCAAGCACTAGTCGAACAAATACAACTGGCCACTTCCCCGTTAGAAAACCCGAGTCTCTGCTCTTGATGGTAGGTCCCTACCCCAAATCACCCATATCACCGACCCCTTAGAGTTAGTCCTGTCCGGTAATCATAAAGAGCATCGTTCATTTTTTGTTTTTTCCTCATCTCAACCCCATATTATTTTAGGTTTTGACTGGCTTCATTCCCACAACCCCACCATAGACTGGTTCGACTGCTCCATTTCCTCCCGGTCATCCAACTGCCTCTCCACCTGTCTCCAGGCCGCCGTTCCTCCTAGCCTGCCCCAGAAGGATGTCTCCATCGTTTCCCAGGATCTCAGCAACATACCCGAGCAATAACTGGACCTAAAACAGGTCTTCAATAAAACTAAGGCCTGCTCTCTACCTCCACACAGAATATATGACTGCGCAATTGACATGTTGCCCGGAGCTCCTCTATCTGCCAGCCGTCTCTTCAACCTTTCCCATAAAGAATGGGAATCGATGGAGACCTATATCAGTGAGACTTCGCCGCTGGTATAATCAGGTCTTCCTCTTCTTCCCTCGGGGCGGGCTTCTTCTTTGTAACCAAGGAGGCGGTTCGCTCCGACCCTCCATTGACTACCGAGGTTTAAATAATATCACCATCAAAAACAAGTATCCTTTACCCCTTATCAACTCTGCCTTCGAGTCCCTTCACAGAGCCACCGTTTTCACCAAACTGGATCTCCGCAATGCCTATCATCTTGTCCGCATATGCCAGGGGGACGAATGGAAAACAGCCTTCAAAACACCCCTTGCTACATCTTCGATGGCGGGCAGATCCGAGCAGACCCCACTAAGATACTGGCAGTTACCGAATGGCCCAAACCGGACACTAGACGACAACTTCAACGTTTTTTAGGATTCGCAAACTTTTATCGCCGTTTCATCAGGAATTACATTCAGACCATTTCCCCTCTCACAGCTTTAACCTCCACAAAAAAGACATTCACCTGGACTCCCGATGCCAACAAGGCTTTTCAAGACCTCAAGAACCTCTTCTCCCGAGCACCCATTTTAGTCCAACCAGATCCATCCCGTCAATTCATGCTAGAGGTCGACGCCTCCGACCTGTGAGTTGGAGACATCCTCTCCCAGAGGTCAGAGGAGGACAGCAAACTCCATCCCTGCACCTTTTTCTCCCGACGTCTTTCACCGGCCGAGCGCAATTACGACGTGGGAGACCGTGAGCTGCTGGCTATCAAGCTAGCGCTCGAAGAATGGTGTCATTGGCTGGAGGGTGCTAACCATCCGGTGCTGGTTTGGACCGACCATCGCAATTTACAATACATAAAGTCTGCTAAACGTCTCAATCCTCGACAGTCTCGCTGGTCTCTTTTCTTTTCCCGTTTTAACCTTTTCATCTCTTTCAGACCCAGCACCAAGAACATAAAACCAGATGCCCTCTCCCACCAATCCCCCACGGACGACGATCAAGTTCCCATCATTTCCCCCGACTGCGTGGTTGGCTCGGTATCCTGGGAGATTGAGGGCATTATTCAGAATGCTCTACATCTCGAACCTGATCCCTCCTCAGAGAACCAAGTACGTACCTTCCACAGTCCGCTCTCAAGTCATTCACTGGTTTCCCACGTCCTGCTTTTCCTGTCACCCTGGTTCCAGTCGGACCATAGCCCTTATCTCTCGCCGATTCTGGTGGTGTAGCCTACATAAGGATGTATGCGAATATGTACAAGTCTGCTCCATCTGCTCCAGAAACAAGACCAGCAACAGACCTCCTTCCGGCCTCCTTCAACCACTCGAGATCCCCAAGCGCCCCTGGTTTATGATTTTGTTTGCAACTTTGTTGCTCTCGTTTTCCCACGCTCCAAACTATTTTTGTGCCACCAAGTAAGACCTGCCTGATATAATCCTTCTCGCAACATTATTACAACTCACCTGTCCTGTCTTCCACCTCAGTGATCTCCGGTCTCCCACGTTGCCGTACGCTCCGAGCTTCCTGCCGTTTCCCCACTGTCCCACCGTCCTAGCTGTCCTGCCGAACACAACCGTCTCCCGTCGCCAGATCTCAATCCATAATCCTTCAAATAAAATTCATTATAACTATTCTCCTTAGAGTTGTCAGTTTATGTGTGTCAGAAGCCTAAACATCATGACAGTTATGGTCTACGCGTCGCACTGAAAGAGAGAAAAATAATAATGTCCCACTCCAACTGGCAAACAAAAATGGTCGTCGCCCTTATTTAAATGTCTCCCTTAAGAAACATCTCAGTGCTTCACTGGAAGCGTAGATGACCACACATGATTGAGCTATGCATCAGCCAAAAACAATAATAATAATAATTAAAACCTGCATTTGAGGCTGACTGATTAAACGTTCCTGCAGTCTTTATCTCACTTTTTTTTCTTTGCTTAGCAGCTGGCAACAAAACCAGCAAGTGTAGGGAATTATTCACTATTTTCTCATCATCTAAGTACTGTGAATATATGCAGAATGGTTTTATTAATAGTTTATTCACATGCAATAACACATTGTTACAAAACGCGCAACATATCTCATTGTCGTTGCTTTATCTGCTTTAAGTGAATTGCAGTAAAGAAATAATCGGCACTGCAACATGTGCAGACGCTTTAACTCCGACATAAGGATGATGCTTCTTTATCTTTAAGACGCAACCGCTGCACCAGGGAGGGGCAGGCAGTCTCCAGACAAAGCGCGGCGTGCATTGGTCTATTTCATGTTCCCTTACCTTCCCTCTCATCCCGTGTAAATGCAGACAGACGATTCTACTGGGCGATACTTTCAGTGAGGCGGGAGATAACGGCATGACTTCATCAAGTCAAGTTGAGCACTGCAAAAAAATAAATAAAATCCCAGCCAAAGACATCTGTGCTTCATTTTATAAAGAACAGTTTCCACCCCTCCAAAAAACACATGATTAGCTGGTGAAATAACTTGATGCATGTTGGTTATTGATTTAGTTTTTTTTTACATTTTTGGACTATTGTTAACTTATATTGTATTTTTACAGTAGCCTACACAATAAAACCCAAAAATTATCACACACACACACGAAAAACGACAAAATTAATAAGCAGCTTGTGTCATATAAAAAGGGAAAAAATAAGAAGATGTAAAGAAAGAATGGAAGGAGCCCAGAGTGAAGGGGTGGACGGAGAGGGAGGGCCGGACGAATGACATCATTCCCCCAGCATCTCTGCGGGGACGCAGCTCTGGTCTCTCCAAGAGCGCACGGCGGCTGCTGAGGGAGCGCGTCCTGCAGAACCCAGCCAGTCCCGCTGAAGCCAGGCGCGTCCTGAACATCCTGCGCTCGGGTGGATTTGATTTCAATGCAGAAAAAAATAATTAAAAAAAATACAGAACAAACGCACTCTGTCTGAACCCCGCAGAAGAACTGCACTCCTCTCTGGACCGGGCACAGGGACGCACACGTTTAACGCGAAACCCGGGATTATTACTGGTTTTAAACATGAAGATGTGAGGCTTTAAAAGCTGAGGAAAAAGAAGGACGAACTTCAAAGCTTCCAGAGAAAGGTAGGCTCCCTGTCCGGGTCTCTCAGCCCGTTTCTTATGGAGCTAGAACAAACAGAAATAAGAACAATTTAGAAAATAGACACTTTCATTTTATTTTTTTTTGTTATTATTTACAAAGCACTTGATTCAGTTTTATCTTAACACCTGCACGGAAAAGTGCATTCTGTAAACGAAGATAGCTGCCAACACATAAAGCACCAGCTGAGATGCTGAGGATGCTGGAGGATGCTCGGAGGAGATCCAGGTTGGAGCCCAGAACCTGCTGCTTCTGGTGGATCCTGTCTGCTTAGTATAAATAAAGACAAACACAGTCTCATTCCTGAAGGATCAAATGCATTAGTTTTTAATTTCACTGAGAGTAGAAAAAAAAAAAGAAATTAGATCTGTCTTGATTTTATTTTATGAATTATTTTACGGTTATAATTGTTATAGATCCATTGCGTGGGATCATAACGCAGCTCTGAGTTATCTATCTCCATTATGTCATGTCAGTGTGTTTATATGTGGGTAAGGATGCTGTGCATCCATCCGGCAGCATCTTCTTACAGGATGTCTTATTTAGCAGGTCGGTTGTTGAGGAGGTTTCCCGCAGGTCTGCGCGTCTCCCCGTTATGATCGTAAATGTCATTGTTGCGTGTTTTCTCTCTGGCTCCTTCAGTTTGAATGCGGGACTTCTGGTCGGTAGTTTGAAGCTGTTTGTGGTAAATAAGCTCAGACTGTGGGTGCTGCTTTTTGACAATGCTAATTTGGCATCACGTTAAATCAAGAGTAAAAGAAGGTTTAACGTCGGAACGGAGCGACTCGGACTTTTCAAAGGCTGTTTTATTCCCTTGTTGAATGCAGGGAGGTCCAGCAGGAAAATCACCTGCCGCCCTGCAGTTTACCTATATGGAAGTAAGAATGAGTATGTTATCATTTAATTAGCTACAAAAACAATGACACCATTTACAGATTGCTTTAAATGGCTCAGTTACACTGGGACATTTCTTCCTAACCATCAGGACCTTTTAGCTCATTGTGTGTTCATACACATGAATGTAAAACACTTTATAGATAACTTTCCATTTTACATAATAACATTTATTATGTAAACCTATTAAAACACATTTTGTTGGTTTTTCATAGTGAAAGGACTGTAGGGAAAAAACCTCAATGCAAATCTGATATCTGCCTATCATTGTGCCATCTCTGCCCGGCTTCTTCCTCAGTCGCGATGAGCCCATCGCTGGTCTGCAAATCTCATCAAATCCAAAGTAGAGAACAATATTGCACTCGCACCATGGTTGTTAAAAGGAAAAAGGCTGTATTCATTTTTCTCTGTACGCATGCTAACTTAGTTATTGCTCATTTATGGTGCCTGGAAATGGCTTACAGGCTTGCACTTTCCATGTAATGTAATCAAATTTATGATGTTATTGTGTATTACAATTCCCTGTTATGCTCTGTCACATGAGACAGTCGGAGTGACTTTAACTCACCCCAGTACACACTCCCATAAACATGCATTCACTCTTTCTCCCACACAAACTCCGTTCAGAAGCCCAGAACAACATTTTCCAAGAACATTGCAGCAAAGACGTTGGCCAATGGATTGTATAGGGAGGAAGAACACACTCATGGTCTATATCAACCCTCTCAGGAAATAGCTCTCAGTGCTTTCCCAATTATATTCAGACTTATGCCATCGATTTGCACTGGCAGTCAATCATAAGCTCCCGAGTTTAGTCGGTTTTTTTATATTTCATGCTCCTCTTTTTAAAACAACAGAGTAAAGTTCGGCTACAGTGAAACGCACTGAAGCAAGTGGAGCTGCACACAGTGATGAGACAAGTGATGTAATGCGCACAGTGGTGTGTTTGCTTTCCCGCAAAGAGAAAAGCACATTTGTCTTTGCTGTATTAGACGTTGACAAGAGGCATAGAATTCAGAGCCGTACGGTTAAAGCTGTCTTGCATTTATCATTGATCAGAATGGTGTTAACGTGGTTTTCACTCAAATTCTGTTGATATGGTGCCACACAATGGCTACAAGAGATAGTCAGTCCCTCTGCTGTCTGAACAGGCAAGCCTGTGAACGACAGCAATTACTGTAGTGTTTTCTTCATCTTTTCTGGGCTGTACGTGGTTTTATGCAGCATCCCTGCAGAAGGTGTTTTTTCAAAGACCAATCAAATACCCATGTGTGGCAAACAGAGAAACCATAGACTCTAAAATTTGGTGCACTGTGCGTTGGTTTTATTTGTGATGTCAAGTTCCTTTATGTTTTACATTACGCTTTATTTAACAACTCGTTGCAACTAGCTCAGGTATATTACCTAGGTGATCTCATGTTCTTGCTGCATATTGTTTTACCTCCATGGCTGGAGTCATGATACAGACATGGATAAAACTTACCCAAGTTTGTGAAAATGTAGTTTTTTCCAAAAGCAAGCAGTATCTTTCTCCAGAAGACAAAGAGTAGGTCAAAGGTTAACTTGAACTCCATCCCAAGTGGGTTGGATTAACTTACACCACCACACACCCGTGCCTCATGTGAACAAATCAAAATCCATGAAATCTTTTCATATTTGGGGTAGGTGAAAATGCTTTTGCAGCTCAGACAGGTAGCATGCTTCTGCTAGTATTTGCAGCACTTACTATATGCAGATAGATGTAAACTCCTAACTGATTACACATGCAAAGAATGCGATACGAGTTTCACTCAGGGTCCAAGTGCATGATGAATTATAAATTATGATTTATAAATTATGATAGATTAAGGAAGATAATATAAACAGATTATTGTCATTTAAACGTGAAAGTTTTTAATATTTTTACAGTACATGTAACCTTATAATTAGACTGATTCTTCAATTTGAACTGTGCAACATAGCCTGTCTTCAAATTAGGTAAAAGGAAGACATCCATCAACCACCCTTCCCTTTAGGATAGTGGATCTGTTGGTGTGTTTAAGTACCACCTTGTTTGCTTATGTACAAACATGCTTCAGTTACGTCTTACCTGTCAACAGTTTCAAGAAGCTAACAGTGACATGAATGGTGACTGATCTGTCCTTGCTCACGTACGTGAATACATCTATACCGCATTTACAGGATGAGCCATAAGTTACATTCTGTAGTCTCATTATCGTCCACCCAGACTAAGTGTTTAGGCTATGTCATTAATGCAGTCAAAATGGAAATGGAGGCGAATGGCTGGAAAAGCTATTTAGGGGAAACCAACACAGAAATGAGATAGAGGCAGAGGAAACGGTTTAATCATAAGTACACTTTCCAGTTTTCCAGTGTGCATTGAAATGATCCAATTACTTGGAGAGTGCTTGTTAGTTGTTGTTGTTTTTTGTTTTGTTTTTTTGTTTTAGTTTTGCCTGTCATTTTTTTTAACTTGAACCTGCAGCTGAATTTGAAATTCTAAGCAGTGAAATGTGTTTTTTCCTAGAATCACATTTCACGTCACTCTCTTCTAAAGTCCATGTTCAGACACACCAATGTAATGGATTTTACTATGTGGAAGGTCAAACAGTGAAAGATGTTTTGATCTACAGATATTTTTACAGATGCAGAAGCTGCAACAGATGAAGTTTTCACTGAGTTAATTATTAAAGACAGACAATCAGACAGATGGAAGAGACTGATTGCATAATTTGGCAATTTTTCTTTCCGCCTCAATTTAGGTTCAATAGAACTGAACAGAACTCTGTAAAGTAAATCTTTTCATGAAGCATATTGCCCTTTGCAAATTAGTTCTTGCATTTTCTAGCAGTTAAGACAGAACACTCTATTCAGGGGTTTGTCATTTTAAATCTCTCAAACAGAGCCTATTTTGCGAAAGCTTTGACTGTTGGAATGAGGGTAAAAGGCACTATTCACAAGTTTTCCAGAAGAATCCTTCCTGGTTCGTCCCCACTGTTGACACTTTAATGGGATTAATATGTAGACATTTTCTGGGTTATTGACAGGAAGAGAGAAGCTAGGGTATTTTGAAATAATGCAATATTTTCCCCAGTTTCAAAAAAAGAAAATGACTGTTTATGAATAACCATCTGTAGTGTCTATGAAGTTTCTCAATGGCTCTTTTCTTAAAGAAAATTGCAGTCCTTACGTGTATATCTGGAAAACCTGAGTCTATGTCAACAAAGAATGTGCCTCGGGAAGTTTTATTTTAGAGTCTACATAGTAAGTGGAACATCATAGGAAAGAAATCAGGTGCAAACTACTGGGTACATCTACTATTATAACACATGTAGATCACACTATTCTTAGCATACATTTACTTCAAATAAATCTTGTGCATCCGACCTGACCCCTTCTGCCCCCCATTTGGAACAAGGGAAAATACATAAGTAATAGGCCGGTAAACATATGGTCATAAAAGGTATAATCCTGTTTTGCTGTAATATATTATATAGCTTCCACTGCAAAACTCAATAGAGAAACACATTACTGTCCTCCAAATAACTGGAATTATCGAGCAATAAAATAATTTTCTTGTGCTACTTTAGCTTTCAGTTGTAATGTTTATTTTGATTGTATCATTTTAAAAGCAGGATAATAATTTTTTTTGCAGGATAGTTAATTTTGTTACATCCTTCTTCTAAAGGTCTTAGTGACCATTAAAGTTATAATCAATATTAGTTGTTTAGTTCAGACACGTCTTTTAGGATTTTTTTTGTTTTTTAAAGGAATCATGGGAATCAATCTTTACATAAAACAGCTTTTTTTACGAGAGTGTAGTTTAAATAGAGGAAAATCATAACTGACTCCGAGGAGCTGCTGCAGTTAGTAGAAAACATGTATACATATTGCTCAATATCAAAACAATTTTTTTGTTTTAATAATGCATTTGAACTGTTTGTTTTCTTGAACATACTGATAACACATCAACCAGCTACAATTATTCTTTTTAAGTAATAGACGTATGTCCATATGTTACAATTCATGGTAGTCTTTTTCTAATCTCGATAATCTCAAGGTTATTGCTAATATTTGGTCGCTCTTGACCTACCGACTGGTACATTTAGTAAAGTCTATCTAAATAAGTTTTTGTTTTTGTTTTTTCTGGTACAGACCCAGCCATTAAGAATAATCCAGCATTTTTTTCTACTTAAATTCATGGATTTAGAAAGGCCATTCTAGAAGTCAAATACTTTCTGCAGTATTCTTCCAAAAGCTATTTGCTCTGCATTTGTGATCATTGCACTTTTGAAGCAAGCACTTATGTATCTTTTTAAGGAAAAGTTTCACATTTTAGAAGTTCTCCTTTTCTTTTAGTATTCAGAGTGCGTTGTGGAATACAACAGTGGTACTAAAACAGGCTCATAGCATCGTGCTGCCACAACAATTAACGGTTAGATTCCTTAGACTAAAAGCATGATCTTTGTCTTCGTGGCCAAATAGTTTGAGCCCATCCTATGACCAAATCTTTTCTACTGATTACATTTTAATCACAAATGTGGGCGGTTTATTCTATGCACAGATATGTATGTTTTAGACTAGGTACAATTGTCAATTCAGCCTTTTTTTGAAACAGCAATAAGCATAAATGTTAGGATTTTTAATGGACAGTAAAGGTTTTCCAGGTTCAACTTAATTGTGGTGATGGAAGTTCAGACTGAGCAAACCAAAAGATAGCATGGTAAACTTGACTGTTTCTAAAAAAGTGAACTTTACATGAACTCTCAATTAAGCTTGCAGGTGTTCTCTGCCAATTAGAGCAGGCTGTGTGGAAAGGGGTGTTGCCTAGCAACAAGTTAATACCCACGGTTCATGCTTCCTCACTGCCAGAAGCCTTTTGAATGCTCCCAAAGTTTAGGGGATTTAAGATTGGATCTGTAAGCACCTCACAATCAAACCAAATAATCTGGTGTGAATACGATCACCCAACTGACACCGTCTGTCCAGATCCTTTTCTTTGATCATCAAGAGAAGTGAATGAGGAATGTAGTGGACCCTACAGATGTTGATATGTACTACAGGGCAGTTTTGAAATGAGCTTTATCTTGTACTTTAAAGGACAAATGTGTGGTTTTATTTATAAGGTTGGCTTTGTGTTTAATGGTCATGTTTTCAGTTTAGCAGTTTTAGCTTGTTTAATTGTGTT
>JAVLVB010000668.1:2618525-2691475 GCA_032876305.1 Orestias chungarensis | reverse complement strand
TTTTTTTTTTTTTTTTTTGTCTCATCTGACAAGATTATGTTCTCCTCTCTTTTTTGCCAAGAGTAGCTGGTCATGTTTGAATTTTAACCCCTAAACGTAACCATAATGTAACCATACATAACACCGGCAGTGAACGAATTTGCCTATGCAAGCATCATGTGGTTTGGAATGGTCAAACAAACAGTAAGGTGACAACATAGTTTTGCGTAGTCTTTAAGCCATGAGTCTTAAACTCCAGTCCTCTGGGGCAAATTCAAAATGTCTTTAAATAATTGTTTTCACTTCTGCTGCTGCTTGACTGTCTATAGATGGTATTTTCCTACAAAACCTACAGGCTATAGATGGATAAATATTAGATACAGATGAATTGCATATATTTGTTTTCCTAGGACTTGTAAGAGAAAAAAAATGATTTCCTATTAAAATCTCTTAATTATTATTAAAACAGCTCTGAAGTGCTATTGAGCTATTCTCAGCCAGGATATTTTCCTGAAAAGATACAATTAGGACATTTCTCACAGGATGAGCCTGATCTAAATTTCTTAAGCGTGACAATTTTACTAGTCAATCATTGGACTTTGCAGTCACAAATTTCTCCCAAGGGTTGTAAATTTTGAAGGTCGTGCTAGCCTTTCATCTCTACTCTTGTCTTAGCACTGACATGCAGAGTGCTTAATGCTGTATGTTCCCCACAAAGTTGGTCCATCGCTGGTGACACTATTAGGCATGTGTGAGAGTGATGAATTTTGACAAAATCTTCAAAAATTTTAATTTTAAAGATTTAAAAAACCACTGTTTTAGATATTTGGTACATCATTGTTTGAGTACTATAATGAATGAGAGAGTCTGTTTGGCGTTATTACTAGTTTTACTCACAGATATCTAGGTTAAACTGTCTAAGGTGGCTTTGGTGATAAATATTTGGATTGTCCCTAGTGGAGAGTGGATGGAGACAGAGACAATGTCTCAAAATAGTGGAATTCAGACACAATGAGGAATTCTTTGGCAGTGGCCTTGTACATTTCATCTGCAGTTCCTAATAAAACCCTTACAGGCCAGCATTGATCTCTCTCAGAATAATTCATTTAGACTGAGAGTGCCTGGCCATGTGGGGCCTCTTTAATTATTTATGGAAGAATTCTGCTCAGGCTTCCGCTGGGATGCAACAATGTGCCCTTTGAAACCTGTGAACTGCAGATTGCAAGAGAGCAGGGGAGACACTACATTCAAGAAAGGCAGAAGTGTAGATGGGGAAGCAGAGCACTTTAACTGGAAAGAAATTTGAGGAAGAGGTGATAAACCACATATTTAAAATAGAAAAGTGAGATGGATCCCAAAAGCTATCAAAGAAAATGAAGAGAATGGAAGGGAAAAGAAAGTGAGAAATTGTGAGGTGATGAGGTAAGAATAAAGTCAAAAAGACAGAAGAATCGTGATGCAATGATAGATTTTTTAGAAAGGTCTTGAAAGAGGAAAGAGGAGGCTACAGAGTGACAAAACGTAAAAGAGACAGAAAAAGAGGATATCTAACATGAAGAAAGACTGCACGGGTAATGGAGAAAAAGGAAGGAGATGAAAGGTGGAATGCAAGATAAGAGCAGATAAGAGAGTGGCAGGAAACATTAGTATAAAAGGTGGAGAGCCATTGGAAAAAGGAGGAGTGAAAGAAGAAAAGGGAACGATTGTCTTCATGGAGGAAGAAACAATTAATTTTTAAATATGAGGAACACAGGACAGAGGAGCTGAGTAAAATTGCAGCAGGAATAGATGGATAGGGAGAGGGTGGCACATGGGACCTTTTTAAAGCAAGTCATGAACATCTATTGATCATGGCAGAGTTATGGTTGCCATTGTGCTAAGTGGAGACATGCCAGCATGACTGCCTGTAGCCTTCAGTCGATCATTAATTCTGCTGCACTCACCTTTTGTTATCTGCTCAGAAATAATCTGCTGTAGTCCAGCAATAAGTGCTCCTGTTTTACAAGATAAATGAAAAAATCACGTAAGATTTTATTCATTTTTGTCATTATCATTTGCCCTTTTAAAGAAAACCACAAGAAGCAAGACTGTGAAGCATACAATTTGTTTCTTTTCTAATCTATAGGTGTCATTTGTTGTTTAACGGCTTAATGAGTATTCTGTATGGAACACATAAACAGCACACTGCTGAACAAATTTATTTTTGCCTAGACTATATCCTGCAATTACAACGTCATACCACGCTCGTGAATCCAGATAGACTAGTTTTACCTGATATCCTTGATGTGTTTCCCAGCATCCTGTACTGTTTTCCATCCACTGGATGTTTAATCTAGAGCTCTGATCCCGCAAAATAATACAAAACTCGAATTTCCACGTATGAAGCAAAGAGATTATTTAGTAAATAATCTAATAATCATGAGTCAAAGGAAAATTATATCTGAAATAAATTGATACACTATTTGGTGTAGAATAATATTTATCATATCCGTGGAAAATGTTTGTTCGAACATTTCTGTTAGCAATAGACCAATCACCAAGGGTGGAGTTAAGGAGATTGAAAGGCCTTCTTGCCTTTAACCCAATTTTCATCCCTCCCAACAGAGTCCTGATTGGATGCAAGACTCATTTTAATCAATGATTTTTCACTGATATGTTTCCACTCTTTTTGCTCTTCCATAAACAGTGCTTATGGGATAGGTAGGTTGGTAAATGGTTAAAACATCTATTAATTGTTTTAGACAGGAATCATTTGGGATGGCCTATTTTATTGTTTACCTGGGAAATCTCGTTCTCACTGTGATATCTCTTTTTACTGGCATTTTGCCAATTTTTTCTTTGCTTATACAGATTCACCAGAGAATATTAGCTGGTTGAGTCAAGAAAATTAAACATCTGGCACAACACTCCACAAACTGCTAAGATCTTAACATGGCTCGACTATTATTGAGTAATTCCACTAAACGCCTCTTAAGGGGCTGTGACCTGTTGAAGTGCAAGTCAGTGGGGGTTTAGAGGAGCCTCTTACAACTGCTGTTGTAATCATAGAGGAGGGTGGAACTGAGAACTTAGGGATAACCTTAATCAAATGAGCTAAACATTGCAACAAAAAGGTGTTACTTAGTTATGTGATCCCTTTCCCACTTCTTCCCCTGAGCTGCCTGGGAGGATTTATGGTTTGTCCACAGACATTGATTATGGGATTGTAGTAATTGTTGTGCGTTCGCTCTATTAACACAGCCATGTTTTCTCCACGGGCTTGATAAGTAACTACCTTTAATGGCAGAATCTTATCGTAGGATCACAGCCAAACTTCCCACTGCTACAATGTGTGTATCATCATTACCATGGAAAATTAAGGGAAGGAACTATTCAGTTTCTATTTTTAGCATGAAGGCTGTTAATTGAGTTGTTACATAAGTAAGTCTATGAAAAAAATTTATTCCACTTGCTGTTGTCTCCTGGTGTTTTATTATTTCTCTCCTGGAAAATCCTGGTATGAGTGACACATATGGACGTGTAAACCCTAGGATAGCTACTAAGTGGCTCGCTCTGTTCTTCATTTTTTTACATTTTTGAGAAAGAATTGCTCCAATATTGAGGTGTACATGCCAGATATGATGTAACATATTTGTTAGTGGACATACTCTGACCCTGTAACGATAGTTTAGAAAGTTTGTGAAAGTTACATAGAACAGTGCAGTCTTGAATAAAATAAGTTTGACCTGTGATATTAGTACCTAATAGGTCCAAGGATGACACTATGCATTGATTTCATATAAAAAAAAGATATAGTCAGTGTATTGCTTAAATACATTTTTTGTAAAATAGCAGTGTTTTTGTTGTGTTGTGACCTCTATCAAACGTTCTGCTATGGACTTCGGTCAGCCAAGGAAAAGGATGATGGAAAGGTACAATTTTCCTCAGTGGGGGAAGAAACTACGGTATTACTCAGATGTTTCTTACATCTATTTGCGTAGTTTTCGATTATAGTCCAAGCCTTTCAATATTATTTAACATGGAGAAAACCTCTTACCATTTACACAACCGCATGACTAAACTGTGACTCTTACCCTTTGAAAAAGTGATCCAAAGTAGCAGAAGGAAAAATGAACATACTGGGTTAATTAGTGGGATTTTATTGTAATGATTGATTGTAATGTATTGTTGCTTCAAGACTGTCAGGATTCCTCTATAACTGGAACCTACAGTATAAACTTAAATATGGTGTTTGAGTTATTTTTTTTATTATTCTCCATTCTCTGAGCATGACTCTTTTTTGGTCAAGACAAATTTTGCTGTTGTTGCCCATAGTTTTCATGTTACTTTTAAATGTTTTACTGACCACTCAATGGGCTTTACACTAGAGCTACCATACATTCAGCCTTTCTAAGTGACAAATGTGCAAATATTTATACACACGATTGGTTGGCAATATGGGCTTAATCATCTTGTCCAGCAACAAGTAGTGGGAGGAATAATCAAACCTCCAACCAACCAATTGTAAGAGGACTACTGTACCCACTCAAACACAGTCGTCATTATTAAACATCCAGGATAGAAACATGTTTTAAACCTACTGTTTGTATCTTTATGTGTCTTTTGTGTGTGTGGTTTGTAGCTTGCGTTTATACGTTATTTTCTTTTTTAAGAACTAAAATCAATTTCCTGATGTTTCAAATCAGCAACTTTTTTTGTCATGTGCTATAAAAATGTACTGGTGTATATTTATTCTTGATGTGTTGTTTGACTTTTTAACACTTTTATATTTTCAAAATTTATATCTCAAAACCAAGTCATGACAAACTATGCCAGGCCGAATGTTGCATCAACCAAATTGTCAATCTTTTCTTTAAAAATGTGTTGACCATTATCTTTTTGCTGTCCAACAATTTGATAGAAGCATCAGCCAAGGCAAGAGAGGGATGCTGAGGTAGAGGAAGAATAAGGTCTACTTAACAGTAATTTATTTCTGCTGTCGCTTTGTTGGGTGAAGAGAAAGTGACAAATGCAAGCTGGTTGTTTATGAGGTTGGCTAAGTGCTGGCAGGGCTGCTTTTCTCTGAGGTAGTTGGCTCTCTGTTTAATTCATGTCCTTGGGAGGCACATTGCTTTGTGGCATAGTATGTGGCAGGCGAGCTAATGAGAGGTGAGCCTATCTGCTTCTTATTCTCCATCTGCCTCATTTGCACTTTCTGCCTGCTTTCTCCTACTTCTCCCTATCCTTCTCACTTTTCTGTCCTCTGTCTCTCTTTTGACGCCTTTTACTCTCGACCAGCTACTTCTTTTTGCCCACCCACTTTGTTTTTTAATACTCACAGTACTGGACTCAAAAGAGCAAGAAATGCACACAAAATCTATTTGAAATTGCCCTTTGCCTGTCCTTCTTATCTTGAATTGCAACTAGGAAATGGAGCACCCTCCTCCTTCTGCCAAATAAATAAGTCAGACCTTTGACAAACCCCAAATAGGACTGCCGATTTTACAAAGCTGTCCTGTTCATCACTTTGATTTATCTTCCTGGAGATGGGAGGTGTGTTTTGCTCCTCTGTTTATCCCCACCCCTCCTGCCGCACACCCATTTATGGTCAGTAAGTTAGCTGTAAGCATAGGCGATATTCAGTCTTCAGGAGTAGAGAGTTCAACAGCAGTGGCTGTGGGCTCTGAGGCGTTAGAAAGACAGGAGAGTGACAAGGTGAGCTAAAATGTTGACCTCTTTGTCACCTCGGTTTACCTACATGGTATAGTTTCTTCTTTCCCTCCTGTGTACCTTCCAAAGAATTCTATTTTAATTGACAAGAAGAAAATAGCTCTCTAGTTATTTGGCTGCCTGGCCTTGTTGGATGTCATAGGTGAGTTTTTTTCCTGCTGTTCCTTGTCTATCAATCCTCCTCTCTGTGTCCTCAAAGCTTTCTGTGTTTGTTTTTTATTTATTTTTTTCTCCAGCTCCAGTATCAGGTTATAACGTGAAGAACTGATAAACATTTTAAAGGGTATAAATACTTTAACAAGGCTGTATAAGTTACTCATGCGGATAATTGTGACGGATATTGTCATACAGGAATTAAGATTAGTATATACAAACCTGCACATTGTATTTTAGTGTTATGAAACCCCATTATACGATTATGTTTTTTTTATTATTATTATTACTTGATCCACATTATAAAAAAAATAATTTAGAGATACATTGATGAAATCCTTAAAATCCTACCG
Source organism: Orestias chungarensis (assembly GCA_032876305.1). NCBI lineage: Eukaryota > Metazoa > Chordata > Actinopteri > Cyprinodontiformes > Cyprinodontidae > Orestias > Orestias chungarensis. Next base: position 2,685,281 of record JAVLVB010000668.1, on the reverse strand, counting down.
TTGTCTTCCCAAAAAAGTATTTGCTGCTGCTAAGAAGAATATAAAAGTGCTTCAAACAGGGAATGATACCAAAAGAAGAGCCGCAAATGAATTCATTTATGTACATAATTTTTACAAATGTAAACATCAAAATTATATAATTTAACATTTTATTTAAAAACATCATGTATGATCATCTGAGATGTACTTATTTCAACCATGTGCATGTTGATGCAGGTCTGTTAATATTCACATAGTCCATTCAAATATTTATTATTTTAAGCTTTTCCTTCCATTGTGAGGTTGTGGATAGAGAGTTGGGCTTGACGGACACCTCTCTGTGTCCTCTGGTGTGACGCTTCAGCTCACAGAATGTAAGCAATACATTTCTTCATAGATATGTTAAGATATCCACCTGAGACTTGCCACCTCTACACCCCTAGTCCTATGTGTTTTCATTTATTTCAGTGTGGTCAGAAGAAGGTGAATCCAATCTTGCTGCTGTTACGAGAAGGAGCAGACAGATTGAAAATGCACCTTAAAGGAAAATATATGTCAATCAAACTGATTTTAGATTGCTGTGATCACGTGTCCGGCAGATACTTGGCTCTTTGAATATGATGTCCTTCACTTTGTCTGTCATCTTCACACTGAGATTGTTAGATAGGAGTGACACGTTGGTGTGTGTTTGATTTTGATGGGACCCCTTACTCTTGACATGGAGTTAGCTTTATGCTACATATCAACACATAACATATATACATATGATTTTATATATAAAATATATTAATAGAATGTTTATATTGGATTATTTCACTGCTCATATTCTCTTAAAAGATATGGCTTTAGTGTGCATGCTGTCTTGGGACTCCATACCTGCTCACAGGTCAAATACCAATCCTGCTTAACCATGTTAGTCACCTATCATGTATTTTTCATGGCTCTGAGTGCCTCTGTCTGTTTTCATTCTGTGCTTCCTGTCTCCCCCCTCCTCCTCCTCTACTCTCCTTTCTCCACCAAACACACAGTCCTGATGTGGCTTCAACCTATGCTGCAGGTTTTTACTGGGGTGGCACCCTTTGTTTTCATTTATTGTTCTTACATCGATTATGACCATCAGACAAGCGCATTAAATATTTAGGGGAGTTTGGGCCAGTGCTCTCAATTTGTTCTCATGGGACATACACCGCAGACATCCAACGTGCCGGCTCCTCTGCAGCACAGCTGAACACAGATATACCTAAGGAGGATACCCGTAAAGTTTGTGTGTATTCAACAGAGATACCGTTAAAAAGGTTATGTTTCTTCGTTCATTAGATAGTGGTGTTCTCACTTCTGCGTGCTTGTGAATGCACAATATTGTATTTCTACTTGTGCTCCCTCAGCTGTATTTACTGCTATAATCATTTCTTTGCTTACTGTGTGTGTGTGTGTGTGTGTGTGTGTGTGTGTGTTTTTTCCAGTGGCTGCCCCTCAGATTACTTTGCTGTTCAATGTTAGAAAATTTAGATGCGAGTCCACCCTCCATTTCCACCGCGGGAGAAATTGGAATGATCCGTGGCTTGAGAGAACAATACATAAGCTCCTCTGTGGTTGATTCATTTAAAAAACACAGAGGGACGATCATATTAGTACTTTACATCTTAGTGCAAATGTTGCAAATGTTCTCCCTCATTTTATGACATAAATAATTTGGAATTTTAAATGAAAAAAGTGTAGTTTGCTATAAAATATTAAGTTGATTTATGTATTTGAATAAAGTTTACAGGCTTTTCACCTTTGTGTGCTTTTAAAAAGTTCTTTGCAGTTCTTCAGTCTCTTGTATTTAGAAGCATTTGAATCAAAACGACAGACAGAGTTTCAGTGTCTTGCTCTAGGAAGTTTTGACAGTTTTTAAAATTAAATATAATGAGCTAGTGGTCCCCAGGACACAAAGACGGCGGCGGACAGTAGTGCAGCTGCTTCTCACGCTCCTAAGGAACACCCGGATTTAAGTTGTTTTTACGTCGGTTCCAAGCCCAAACTCATGCGCCTCATGCGTATGAGTTATGGCAGGACTGAACTTTGTTGGATTAAGGACAGTTTGGTCAGCAAAAACCTAGAAAATAACATCCGAGCAAAGCTGGGCAGACTACAGCTCCTCCGGACTTCGGCGTGGGGGAGCAGAGCGCTGCAGACAAAGGGCCGGCGGAGGCGATGCAAGCGTCGGCAGAATAAGGGGAAGCGGGGCGGTGTTTTAGCCAGGCTAAAGGCTAATGCTAACCGACCCCCGATTCCGTCACTTTTCCTGTCCAACGTCCGCTCTTTGGACAACAAGCTGGACCTCCTGCAGTGTTTCTGAGGAGGTGAAGAACTGCGCGGTGATTTGTCTCACAGAAACCTGGCTGAACGACACCATGCCGGCCTCAGCCTTCCAACTCGCCGGCCGTCAGCTCTTCCGTAAGGACCGCAGCCAGCTCTCCGGGAAAGCGCGCGGGGGCGGACTATGCATCTATATCAACAAAGGTTGGTGCAAAAACTGCGTGTTGGACAACAGCCACTGCTCCGAGGCTACAGAACAGCTGACTGTGAAGTGCAGGCCTCACTATCTGCCTCGGGAGTTTACGGCTGTGTTCGTTATTTCTGTTTACATAGCGCCGGATGCTAATGCTAACATTGCGCTGAAGGAGCTCCATGACAACATCAGCTCGCTTCAAAACAAGCACCCGGAGGCGTTCTACGTGGTAACCACGTAGAACTGACGAACTGCCTGCGGATGTTTAAACAACTTGTGAACATTCCAACACGTGGAAATAACACGCTGGACCGTGTTTACACACACCTAAGAGATGCATACAGAGCCTTCCCCCTCCCCAATCTCGGGCTCTCCGACCACATCTCCGTCATGCTGGTGCCTGCTTACCATCCCCGGCTGCGACGCTCCAGACCCACACAGAGGACCATTACTGTGTGGCCCAGTGACGCCGACGCTGTGCTGCAGGACTGCTTCGGCTGCACAGACTGGCGGGTCTTAAGGGAGGCTGCTGAGTACGAGGGGGAGTTGGACCTGGAGGACTACACATCTACTGTTCTGGGGTACATCAGCAAGTGTGTGGAGGATGTCACCACCACCAAGACTGTCACTTGCCACCCGAACCAGAAACCCTGGCTTAATGCAGAGGTGGGTTCTCTGCTGAAAGCCAGGGATGCTGTATTTAGGTCTGGTGACTCACAAGAGCTCAGGAGGGCAAGAAGAAAGCTGACTGAAGGAGTTAAGAGGGCAAAAGCTACATATGCTCAGAAAATCCAGGCGCACTTTTCCCCCCAGGATCCACAGAGCATGTGGAAGGGCATCAAGTGCATTACAGACTATAAATCTAAAGCTGCACAATGCCCCAAAGACCCCTCCCTGCCTGAGAATCTCAACCAATTCTACTCCCGGTTTGAGAACCCTGACACCCTCCCCAGCACCAGAATCACAACTTCACCAGGAGAAGAGCCCCTCAGTGTGACTCCAGCAGAAGTAAGGAGGATGCTGAGGAGGATCAACCCCCGAAAAGCTGCTGGCCCAGACAATATCCCCGGACGGGTGCTGAGAGAGTGCGCGGACCAGCTCTCAGACGTGCTGGTGGACATCTTCAACGCCTCCCTCATCCAGGCAGCTGTCCCCACCTGCATGAAGACCGCCACCATCATCCCGGTCCCCAAGAGCGCCGCAGTGACAGGTCTGAATGACTATTGGCCAGTAGCCCTCACACCGATAGTCACAAAGTGCCTTGAAAGACTGGTTCCGACCCACATCAAAGCCAACATCAGCGTCACTGTTGATCCACACCAGTACGCATACAGGAAAAATCAATCCACAGAGGACGCCATTTCCTCCGTGGTCCACACTGCCCTCACCCACCTGGAGCAGAAGGATTCCTACGTCCGTATGCTGTTTGTGGACTTCACCTCCGCATTCAACACCATGATTCCTCAGACCCTGATGAACAAACTGTCCTCAATTGGTCTGAGCTCTTCCATCTGCAACTGGGTCCTGGACTTCCTGACCAACAGGCCGCAGTCTGTGAGGATTCACAGCATCTCCTCCCTTACCATCACCCTCAGCACTGGCTCCACTCAGGGCTGTGTGTTGAGCCCCCTCCTGTTCACATTGCTCACAAATGACTGCTCGCCTATCCGTCCAGGCAGTCATATTGTGAAGTTTACGGATGACACAGTAGTGGTTGGATGCATCACAAACAGTGATGAGTCCAGCTAGAGGCAGGAGGTGGAACACCTGGGGGGCTGGTGCAGAGATAACAACCTCTGCATTAATGTAAAGAAACCCAAGGAGATGATTGTGGACTTCAGAAGGGGCAAGCATGCCCACCTCCCCGTGCACATGGGAGGAACTGCGGTGGATGTGGTCAACAGCTACAGGTACTTGGGTGTGCACCTGAGTAACAACCTCACCTGGAGCAAAGACACTTCCACTCTGGTCATGAAGGTACACCAGCGACTCTACTTCCTAAGGAGGTTGAGAAGAGCTGGACTCGGGAGCACAGTCCTCGCCTCCTTCTACAAATGTGTGGTGGAGAGCGTACTGTGCTCCAGCATCAACGTGTGGCATGGAAGCTTCTCTGCTGCAGACAGGAAAGCTCTGCAGAGAGTGGTGAAGGCTGCACAGAGGACTGTTGGAGTCAGCCTCCCCAGCACCACAGACATTTACACCTCCAGATGCAGGCTAATGCTTCATGAGGCCTTCGGCATCATGAAGGATCCCACCCACCCAGCACACTCACTTTCTGTCCCGCTTCCCTCAGGCAGGAGGCTGCGGAGCATAAAGTGCAAAACCACCAGACTGAGAAACAGCTTCATTCCTTAAGCTGTGAGACTCTCAAACACATGCAAGGACAATTACAAATAAAAAAAATTAAAAAACTTTCTCATTTAACGGGCACTGTTCACTTTAATATCACACTTTAAAATGTCACTTTAATATGTCACTTTATTAACCATCCATGCTGCTACAGCAAATTTTGCACTCCAAATTTTCATTGCTGCTATCTCCGAAGTCCCATGTTGTAGATTTTGTGCAGTCAAAATCCTATTCTCTTATATTTCTTTATATTTTATTATATTATTCTTATTTTGTAGCCATTTTTAAATTGCTCTCAGGGTGTAAACTGAACTGTGGGATTAGAATTTCGTCCCACCTCATGAACCACATGTGATGTGATGACAAATAAAATTCCTTGATTGATTCCTTGATTCCTAGTCATGAGATTTCCAACTGCTAGTCCAGCACTGTTAGTTTGTAATCTCACTGAGTGCAAGGAAGATCAGACACATTTAGCATCCAAGCAACGTGCTTAATATTATGTTTTCTGTAGAGCGATGAGATAATTAGAGCTTTCTATTATTTTATACGTAGGAATTGGTGGCTTTCCTCACAATCTCATATGCACCCTGTGGATATTTCAACAGACGGTTCACTGAAACAGAAAAATCCATCTTCATTTATCAACGAGTCTCTGTTGAACTCTTTACCTCCTTCACACCTGAAATTTAACTTTATATTCTTTTCTACAGATTTTTTTTACTTGCTCTTTAAATATTTTGCAAAAATGTAACTTATGTTTGATTAAGGTGCTAACATAACTTGCTTACTTGCAAGGTAGCTTGATTCTTGTGCAATGGATGACTTTCCAGCAGCAAGTCTATTGTAGGTTTATAAAAATAAAACATTTTAGAACATAAAAATGTTGTCTTCTGCCAGGTGAGCACTGCCAGTGTCCTGATAAACTGTTTATTTCGGTATGTATTTGGGAAAGGGTATATACATATTTCTGCTAAACAGTTTAACATTTGTTTGTTTATTTGAGAAACTGCATTTACTTTTGTGCAAACAGGTATTTCTAAGGCAAGATCCTCCTCCCTTGCTTTGGCTCTCCTAAAATGAATTTTTATGAAATAAGTCTGATTTTTGACCCGATCAGATGGTGGTAAAAAAAAAAAAAAAAAGTTAATCTGCCAAGAATTTTGGAAAAGACCGGATTCCTTTTCCTGTTGTCTTTGCAAGACTTCATAGTGATTCTGTGTTACAAACCATCTGGTGCAACAGATTTGTAAAAACAACAAACTTTCAAAATGTGCCTTTCTCTATTTTCTGATATTTGAAACATGTACTGATAAGTGGTTTAAAATCCTGTAGAGTATTACACATTAGAAGCATTTCAAATATAAACATTAAACGAAAAGTCAATGTAAAGCATCTCAGCCGCGGCAAAAAAATATATAATTATAATCTATACGTATGCACAGTCAAGATTATGCAATTATATTAACTAATTAAAGTCCGTGGTTGTAAAAGCTATCCAAGTAAGCAATAAAAAGAAAGTGATAAGCTATGATGTGTGCTTGTATAGGCCAGCCAGATTATCCTTTTTATTTCCTCCTTCTCTGAGCCTCTACCTAATAGCTGTTAATGAAGAGGGCATCTTTGCAGAGATGACATGCGCATGTCCTCTACCGGACACATATAGACACACCCACACACACTGAGGTTTGGCTGACTGCCCTTCAGAATACTAAGGCTGACATTAATCTTTAAATGACTGTTGCCTCTTGCCCAAGACTTTCAATCCATTAGTGGCTTCATCTTGAGATGGGGAAAGATTTCTAGAGAGGCAAAGGCAGGGAGGATGCAGGCAGCAGCTGCTGTGGACGTGTGTTTGTGTGTATATACATGTTCCAGACAAGATGGGGACATTGGAGAGAGAGCAATGGAAAGGATGATGTAAATGATAATAGAAAATAGAAGTAAAAGATAGATAGGTGAGACCAAGGCAGCACAGAAGTATCAGAGAGAGAAAATGATGGCACGTAGTTTCTAGTGGCAATCGGCAGAGACAACATGTCTCTTAATCTCCTTTAGTCCAATTTACAGTCCCTGTTGAGATCCCTCTGTTGACTAGCTCAGCTCAGAATATAAACCCCTTGTTACGAGATAAACTGTGAAGAGGAGAACTGTAAGAGGGTGGTTAAAGACAGCGAAACACGTGGTACAGTGTTGTTTTGATGCAGAACAAATCTGTGGGATTCTGCAGTACTTCCTCAAACTTAGCCAAGACCAAATAAAAGCTTCCGATGTTGTGGAACAAATCATGTCTTGTTTCTGTAACAGAGGAAACTCGCCCATCACTCCTCAATGACTATGCAGTTTGCTTTTTCTCATTAAGTTTATAAGCAAGGTTTGCAGCAAGGTGATACAGATCCTTTATAAGTCTGGTGTTGAAAGTGTAATATCTTCTGAAGGGTAAGTTTTCTTATGAAGACAACTAGGAAACCACTTTAGATGATGGTTCCAAGAAGAATTCAACAACAAAAAAATTATAAAAACTAAGAAAAACCCTTTTGATCCTGTTCATGAGACAAACAAAACAAAATGTATGCAATCCAAGACTTTTTCATGTTTAATGTAATAAAGACAGCTGAAATCCTTTTTGCGTACAGTCATCAGAATATACAATAATGCTTTAAATAAACTCAAATAATAGGTGTTACAACAAAACGGAATTTCCCTTTTTGATTAATAAAATATTAATATACATTTCTAATCATTTTTAGCCCTCTGATTAGATCTACAGTGCATTAACAGCATTACCTTCCCTTTTTCCTAATCATAACTGTTCAAGCTCATAACCTACCATTGATAGCCAATTTAATCATTTATTATTTATTTCCAGGATATTGTCTTAAATAAATAAAGCTTTACAATCAATTTGCCATTAAGCAATTGTTTGTACAGAATTGAGTTGTGGCATTTGTTTTTTTTACTCAGTGACAGCATGTTGATTGATAAAGCCGAACTTTGTTGTTGTTGTTTTTGTTGCTATACCCAAACAAAAACTCAAGCAGCCAAAGTAAAGACATTTTGATCTTTTCCATTGTCAGACTTTATTTTTTTATTTTCTTGTGTGCCTTATATTGTGGTGCATATTTATGTTCCATAAAAACAGGATATCTAATAACATACATCTGACTGAGCAACAATAACTGTTAAATTGAGAAACGGAGCACTTTTCTTGCTTCAAGATCAAGGCATCTCATCATCATGTCTTTTTCTCTTATTTCTTTTTCTATTTCATTTTTCTGGTGACAGGGCTTGTTTTGATTGTTTATTTTAGGACAGAATACTGTCATTGCATCATTATAGCTGGCGGTGCAGCAGCATTGTCCATAAACAGTCATTATCCACTTGTTTTTCAATATTTGCTTTTCCTGAGCTTTATTCAAAAGATTCTGTGAAATACATGGTTCATCATGGAGTCTCACTGTAAGCTGATCATTTGGTTGCAAAAAGGTGAAGGTTTTGCCATTATTAGAAATGTATTCCATAGTAGCGCATCAATGGTGATTATACAGTAGACAGAATATTACGTGGCAGGTATCAAGTACCGAAGCAGTCCTTTAAGATATTAATATTTCTAAACCTGATGTTATATTGTGCTGTGTCTTTAGCTGCTGTATCTCCTTTCTAACTCAAATATAAATGATTTATTATCTCCACTGGTTTGAGATTCAGATAAGCAAAAGTCTGGAAGTTTTATTTCTAACACTGTGTTGTAGTGCTAAGCATACTTTCTGTTTGACTGTTTAAGTTAATATGGTACATAAAAAAGAAACTTCAGATTTCCTCCAGATATCTACAATATCCTATCCCCAGTAAATCATGTGAAACCTGAATAGTATGCAGGGATATGAACAAGATGTAAATCTATTAAATTCAATCAGTTTATTTATATAGCACCAATTCACCACACATGTCACCTCAAGGCACAATACAACAACATTTATTTCAGTCCAATCATACATACATTCCTGTTCATTTTGGTTATTAAACAATTAAACAAGCCAAAAAGAATATTAAGATTACTTTAAAAGGTTTTGTATCGAAGGAAAAGTAGTAAACTGCACTTGTTACATGCAATCCTCCTGGAGCAGCAGAGAGACACGATAGACAATAATTTGTCATGTGTGATAATGAGCATAATTATTCTGAGTATGCATGTTGGAACAGTGGAGAGGAAAACCTCCCTTATAACAGGAAGAAAAATCCAGCAGAACCAGGAGAATGTTGAGCTCCTGGAAGAAATAGCTTAGCTGATTCGGCCTTCTGGGAAGGTGTCACAGCTAACAGAAATACACAAACAGATCATTAAGGCCTTTTTTAAATCAATTCCTTCAGGAATCCTTTTAGCCACAATCTAAGTTCAATTAAAAAAACTGGAAGGTGTTTAGTCATTTAAATATATGTTTAAATAATAAACTGCTAACTCACACAAACAATCTCTCATTACTCTTTAGTATTATCATGTTTATCCTTTTTCTCTTTTTTTGGTCCATTCTTGCTTCGTCAAATCAGACTCTGTTCTTTCTTTGGTCTCTTTTGTCTTGTTCTTTTTTCACTACTTCTCCGTGTTTCTTGTACCTTCTCACCTTTGTCTTGATTCTCCCCAATTAAAACTTCCTGTCTTTTCTACCTCCCCTTTTCCTTATGTTTCATGCTCCTCTCCATCGTTTTAGTTGTCTCCTCTTAACCCTCTTCCCTTTCCCACATCCTCTCATATCCCCTTTTCTCCTTTCCCCTGCTATAACGGTGAGCTGTAGTGACTCTGACATCATTACCCTTGTTGTGACAGGTTTCATTTGTACCCTGTGGACCTATACATCAGCCTGACTGATAGTCCAGGGCCCGGGGCCAACGTTGCCCTGCCCAGACTGGGACAAGGTAACAGACAGAATGGTCCTAAAAATCACTCCAGCTTGGGTACTACTGGATCATTTTCCATTAATCTTTTCAAAATACCAAACTGGTTCAAAAAAATGAAATGTAGGCCATAGTCGAGCTATTAATCTTACCTGATGGGTAATACTTGTGCATCTAAACCAGTTGTGATATCATCAAAAAATACATTTGTTTTTGTGTTCATATTCTATGTTAGTGGAATTTTGATCCATTCATTGTTGATTCATTACATTTTAGTATGTTTGCTTCCAAACTCATCATCCACTTTCTTGTGAAGTTGTAATATTATGTAAAACAAGCGTTTTAATACGGAAATGTTATTTTATGCCCCAGAAACTTGTAATAAGCCTAGACTTTGCACTATAGTCTAAGACACGTATGAATAAGCCACATAATGCTAATCCAAGGAAGTTGTCTTTTGCATCACGCTGTATGTATATGTAGAGGCATACTAGTGGAAAAGCTTCAGAGAGGTAAAAAGAAACAACCAAAAAAAACACAGGCAACAGCCTGAGAAAATCATCCAGCTCATTTAAAAATTTTGCGGAAATAAACATTTTGTTTTTTTTAACTAAAATATAACATTTTATTGTGTATATATGTGGAATAGATGGATTTCCTTAATTTAACTGAGCTAAAAAAAAAATCTGAAATTCCAATTTACTAAAATGTGTACGGAGAAGACTGAAGAAAAGAATGTATGAGCAAGAATGAAATTCAAAACAAGACACTTCTGAATATGGCAAACATTTTCAATTTTAATTGAAGGCATCATAGGGTAATATTTATGGCTTATGTCTTTTTAAATGATACTTTAATCATGCAAAAAGCCAAGAAACGTACGCCTATGTTTTTATGCTCTTTGAATAAAGACTGTTTTAGCAATTTTTTAAATGAAGTGATGTTTTTTCCTACATGTAATTAAATTAAATTGTAATTAAAATGTAGGAATGTACAATTAAGTAACTGCAATTAACTCGTGTTTTTACTTTTCACACCAGAATGTGTTAAATTACTTTATTAGGTAAAATTTTAGTGAATTTTTTTCTAATCAGGCAAATTAAATACCTTTCTGATGAAAATCTATATTAGATGCCGTTAAAAGACACACTGACCTGTTAAATATAAAAGCAGAACGTTTGGTTCATTTTTTTCAAGTGTAATTAAATTCTACTAACTCTTACAAATACTTGTAAAGTTGCATGCATTGTAAGTGGATGTGCGCCATTTAACACCAGCAAACTCCATGCCATATCCATCTCTGTTCCCTCGTAAATGAAGTCAATACATCAGTTATACCTTAAGACTGCTCACAGTCCTATTGATTTGTGGTCATATTAATGTGCGGCTTATAAGCTTGTTTGCATCTTTTGCAGCCACACAAAAATTAATCTACTTTGAGTGTAGCTGCTTTTAATGGCTAAATTATCCTGTTGCCTCACAATGGAACAGATCCCAATTGTGTTGTACAGATGAGAAAGCGAGGAAAAGAACCATTAGAGGAAGATATTGGACAAACTCTTTGTTTTACAGCCATCTGGGTGCCTGTCAGATATCAAATTAGGGTATTGAAGGAATTGATTTTTTGTGTGTGTGAGCATAGATTAAAAAAAATAAAAGTATATAAAAGCCCATATCCAGTGTTAAGATTCATTATTTGGAGCCTTTTCATTCTTATGTAATATTTTTTTTTAGTTATAGGGTTTTTGTCACCAGGAAACATAGTTGAAATGATTCGACTTTTCATCATTTATTCTGGAATTACAGGCAAAGCTGTTTTCTTGATATTCGATATGAAACTGTTTATTTTTTCTGTCAGCTAAGTAATCATGAAACAAATCAAAATCTACTGATGAGGTTTAGTTTGTCGCTCCATGAACACAGCAGCAAGAAAAGTCTGTTGGTTTCTATGAGGTTTTACTAAATGTCCTGTAATGCTGGCTGATAGTTCAGCAGAAGCATTTATAAATAAGAATCCGCTGTCTTGCTCTTTAGTCAATACCCCTCCATTCAGCATGGAGGTTAGCCAGGAGCAGAGTTGAGCAAAGACATTTTTCATCTTCTATCCCCTGGAATACAGCCCTCTGGTGATGTGTTTTTGTGTGCACTTTCTGCTTTTGTGCAGCCACTCATGTATGAAGGTAAGCCTGCAAAATGTCTGTGCATTTCTTTTGTGCAAAAATACATTCACAACCAAGTTTCTGCTGTGTGTGCTGAGAGAAAAGAAAACTGACCACACAGAGGGCACATTAATCATCCTGATTTTTTCTTTCTTTCTCTTTTTTTACCTTTTTCTTCGCCTTATATATTATAACTTGAGGTCTGATGGATGAATGGTTTCTTACCCTGGATTCTAGGGGAAATACTTTAGCCTATCGACAAGCGGGAGCCTCTTTGGGGAAAACTAGCGTTACCCTACAGCCCATAGATTTGGAGACACTCTGTGAGGCTCCTCATGTTTTTATGTATTTCACAGATGGTGAATGTGCTTTGCTTGTCCTAAAACTGACAGCTGTAAGGAGCAGCACTTTCTATCCATCAATTGTCTTTACACATTGAGAAGTGGGTGATCTAAGTTTGTGGAATACACCCTCGACAGATTCCCAGTCCATCACAGGGCACCATGGAGACACATGGGACTAACAACCATGCACACACTCATAACCATGGCCAATTAAGAGAGACTAACCTAACAGTTGTGCTTTTGGAATGTAGGATGAAGCAAGAGTACCTGGAAAAGAGCCACACTTGCAGAGGTACAGAATGCGAACTGTATTCACTAAGACTAGAACCTTTTTTGCTACTGTGCAGTTTAGTTTAGTTTAATCAGCACATGTTCAGATGCTGAAAGTTTGGGAGGGAATGTGTTCTGTAAAAAAAAAGTTTAATTATCCTTCAACAAATGCTGACAAAAAAAAATAAAAATAACTGTTTTTCCAACCTTCGTCACATATGGGGTTTTGTTGCATTTGTAATTGCAAATTAGTAAAATGAAAATGCAGATGGGGATTTAAAAACACATATGTTAAACAGATCGCAAAATAAGGTTTATAGACAGCCATGGAAATTTACAACAACGCATAGACAGATCATATGCCTCTATATGATTTCCTCGGATAAATTACTGATTGCAGATTTGTCCACTGGTTGTTTGACCAACTGAGGACAAAATTGGATGCATTACCTTTACTGTAACATTGTGATTAATCATATTTGATGTTTCGATTCAGTTTGACCCCATGTGTAGACATTTCCTGTCTTGTTTTAATGGACCAAAAAGCAATAATGAGACTGGATGTTGAAGAAGTCTAACACTTTAATTTCTTATGAAGTGTGTGTAAGACATGTGCTTTATGAAGTGTTTAAAACCTCTAGGCAGAGATTTCTCAGTGCCTTCTTTTTTGGATTAGCGAAAGACATGGAACCAATTTACAAGAAAATGGCTACAACCTCATAGTTCATGGTTTAACCCATTCTACCCTATATTGGACTGGTTAAAGCATCTTTTACCTATTGTCCTCTGGTGCATCATAATACAGAAACAAAAATATCTGTCAACTCTTCTTGAGGAGTAAAAAGCGATGGGATTGGGAAATGTTGAGGGTTGGGATTTGAAAATGAAGTAACATGATACATCATTATATAGAAAAGAAAATATAGAAAAATAATACATATGGTAAGTCATCCCATAGTTCCTTGACTATAACCTTTTTTAGATTCTGCTCCCTACTGGACCTTCTCTCTCCTCATCTTGAGTCTCTGTAACTCAGCATTGTCATTCACCTAACCTTGCTGGCAGAGTGAAAGGTTTCTTGGCGCCTGTAGGTTGTTCTTGGCAAAGCAATGCAGGGGGAATAAACCTCAGCCCTTTCATGATGAGGTGCTTAGCAGATGTCTGATGTACAGCTTGACGAAACTTCAATCTCCCAAGGACAAGTTTTCCCCTCCGTACCAGATCTTAGACAAGATGTGCATGTTTATCAGTATGTGCAAAAATAGGACTTTAAACACAGGGTATACAGGTATTTGGCTTAGTGGGTGAAACTCACACAGAAAAAGTAAAAGTTTTTTTTATGTAACCTCTGACACATTGCAATATGGCTAAATTAGAGTCCTTGACTTTATTCCTTCCAACCTTCACACATTTAGATCACCTTTAATTATTTATTTCCCAGTCTTGGTTTACAACGCAGTTTTGAAATTAGAATTTTTGAGCTAACACATGGCACCATCTTTTATTAGACTAAATTTTGTAAGGGTTCAGGATTGTGTTGTTTGGATGTTTGCAAGAAACTTCCTACCCCTTAAACCTTTCAGATTATGTCACTTCATTAACATGAACATGGACTTTATATTTCAATTTCCTTTAACAGACAAATACACATTGTTAGTGGCAAACAAAATATCTTATGCCTTTCAACAACAGACTCTTCCATAAAACTGAATTTTGGAAATCATGATATATTTTTCGTCGTGACAGCACCCATCTGAGCTTTGTGTCTCTGTAGCTCTTCTAGAGTTTTATTTGTAGGTTGATAACCCTGTTCTGTTTTTTTATTCAAATGTGGACCAGCTGTAAACTACCCTAAACGGCAACTCTGGAATACCATGAAGTTTTTTTTATGGTCTTTGTGATTCTGTGTGTTCACTAATTTTCTGCAACAGACCTAAGAGCCCTTCATATTGACATTCATAATGATTTTAAATCACATATATGTGGGCTCTGTTTCCTAAGTAGACGATTACTGAAGGCAGTGGAAGAAATGTATTTTATTGTGCGTTTCTGTTGTAGAACTATTCTTCCCTAATTGAGAGTTTTTCTTGTGTGTTCCAAGACAATGCAGGATGTTTCCAGGTGTTAAAAGTCCTTACTAAGGTTTAATTAAACTAAATTGGGAGTGTAATGCATATACATATATTTGACCTTGTTTTACGGTTCCTTATTAAATGTGATAGTTTTTTGTTTCCCAGAGCCTTTTTTTTAAAAGTCTCTTAAATAAGATTTGCAAGATACCTCCTTGTGCATTTAATGTTGAAATTTAATATGAAGCTCAACAGGTTTAGGCTACATTGGCAGAAAAATGGGAAGCTAATACATTTTGATAATAAGACTGTGCTCAGTGATTATTGTTTAGGGGGAAATCTGACTTCATTGTGGCATTCTCGTTGTTATTTCTGTTACATTATATTGGGGCTGTAATACCCCTAACCCAGAGCTACTGTTAGGTCACCAATTCACCTAATCATACATAGATTTATTGTATTTCCTAAGTCTCTAACGTGATGCATGTAACTTTAAAAAAACGTTTTTGTTATTGTCCTTTTTATTTTCTTGACGTTCTTCTAGTAGCAAAGCAAGGATATAACTTAAAGATAGTTCAGCTAAATGTTTTATTGGTTCCATTTTTTATTTTTTTTAAAACTGCTGATCTCCTGCTGATAAAGCCAACCACTTTTTTTAAACAGTGAAATGTTATAGCAGCAGGGCCTTGCATTCAAACTTCTCCCACACAGCTGTAGGTCTGAAGCTATCATAGTATTTAAGCTTCGGACCCACATAAATCTGAGGAATCTCTGGAGTACAATAATATGAGTTTATTGAAGGGATGTGTGTATGTGAATCCAGGGACTGAGATGAAGGGCACGGCACGGAACCAGAAACATCAGACACGGAACATTTCAGCGGGGAACCTCTGCGGAGGACGGGAACAACGCCACTGAGGGGTAAGTGGAATAGGTGAGGTGATGCGGGGAGAACGTGAAGTAATGTGAAACAGTCTTACTTTGGGGATGGAAGGTTGACACCAGGAGGAGTGAGTGGTGAGTCCTTTAGGCAGATCCAGACGGAAGGTTGTCTAGGGGGGTGAGCACAGCAGATCGAGTTTTGGAGCGAGCAGACCGAGCTGAGCCAGAGGAGCGGTGAAACCAGAGGGTTGTTTGACCGTTGAGAATCTGAGACTGAGTGAACACTGAGATGGTTGTATCTGGGGGGGGGAGCACAGGGGACGGTAGTATCAAGTATCAAAATAAATGGAGAACTTGAGACACAGACAACTAAACTACAAAAAACTGGAGAAACTAGAGACATCAAAAAACTAGAGAGCAGTAACACTTAGAGGACACTTGAGAGATCTGGCACTGAGGACAAAAGGTTACAATAAGCAACTAATACTCAGGCGCTGAGTAGTTGATCCACCACTCCTCTTGTACTGCTAAGTTGATGGCCTTAGCTCGATGCACCTGGAAGGTGAGCTGGTGGAGAAGGTGCTCAGATGAGCTCAGATGACCACCTGTGGACAACCTGTGAAACGCACTAAAGAACTCACCTGACACTACCCCCCCCCCCCCTCAAGGACCGCCAGACGAAGAGGAGGAGGCCTCAAAACTTGTATGAGAGCAGGATCCATGATGAAGGAGCGGGGCACCCAGCTACGCTCCTCCTGACCGTAACCCTCCCAGTAGACGAGGCATTGATTACCCCGACCACGTCGATGGGCAGCCACGATCCTCCGGACATCGTAGGCCGGGTGCCCATCAATGATACAGGCAGGCGGAGGGGTGTCGGCTGGAGGGCACAAAGTACTGGTCTGAACAGGCTTAATTTGTGAGACGTGGAAGGTCGGATGGATCCTGAGACTGCTAGGAAGGTGGAAGGACTATTGATAGACTTGACGGTGTAAGGACCAATGTAACGGGGAGAGAGGTTGGAGGAGACGGACTTGAGGGGGATATCTCGGGACGATAACCAGATCTGCTGACCGGGGGAATAGGTGGGAGCTGGGATGCTTCTACGGTCAGCATATTTCTTGTTAAGGTCTGATGAACGTTCGAGAGCGGCGATGGTACTTCTCTCAGATGGAGCGGATACGGCGAATGTGGTGGACAGAAGTTACCGAGATATCCCTCTCATCCTCAGGAAAAAGTGGTGGCTAATACCCTAGGGAGATCTCGAACGGGGACACACCAGTGGCGGCAGACACATGTGAATTGTGGGCGTACTCAATCCAGGGGAGGTGCTGGTTCCAGTTGGCCTGGTCGGTAGATACAAGGAGAAGGTGCTCAGAGGAGCTCAGATGACCCCCCGTGGACAACCTGTGAAACTCACTAAAGAACTCACCCTGACAGAAGCAAAGATGGGCCTTGACTGAGTTTGTCAATTAGATTGTTTTAAGAAAAAAAAACATAGACGTAAGACCAAAGTCGCTGCATTTCACAACACCATGAATTATGCAATGGATAACATTTTAGTTATCGACCATAGAATGCCATACCACTGATGTAGATTATGAATTTATAATAAACACGACTTAATTACAAATGCCATGGCGTCTGTAATGCGCCACCTCAATAAAGTTTACCAGAAATTGCATGCTAGGCAGACAGCCATCCCCCATTGCAAAGAAGGAAATTCCAAGCTGAATTGAATGGCTTTTATCGACGGCTTCAGGCTTTGATAGCTAAATTTAGGAATTACTGGGGTACTACAAAACACCAAGATCTCTGCTGGTATCGCAAAACTACAACCAAACGCAAACTACATTTCTAAAATGGCACAGAAATTGATTTCATTATTCACAACCCTTTGTTGTGTTAGCTTATTTGTTAGAATTAAATTCGTCCTGATAAATCAAGCTCAATGGAAGAAAAACCCAGCCAGAAAACTAACTGCAAATGAAGGCCATGACTAGGCTAACTTGGATTTGATAAACTGAGCGAAAAATGAATGACTTCAATTGGTATCAATGGCATAAAGATCTTGAGTGTTAGTTCACTAACATTTTCTTATTTTGCTCTACTTACAGTGGGCAAGACAGCAGGTCAGTTTCGTTTATATATGGTATTTAGAACAACAACGTGAGAAAAACGGGTAAACAGCTATTGTGATATAGATTCATTCTTGCACAACATGGTACTCTGAGAGTCACAGCTGAATATCAGGTATAAGGTGGTAAGCATGCAAAGTATGCAAGTGTGTTTAACAGCCTCTTACGCAGACATTTCCACAGGGAACCAAAATGGAAATTGGTCAGGCTCTCAAACCTAGTCCGAATCAGGTAAATGAGAGGGTAGCAGGCATAAGAGCCTCCCTTACACACACACGGAGAATATGTACACAAAGACAGTACAAAGGCAGATATACACACAGCTGGCTTGCTCGCACTCAAGGTCAAGCAATATTGGCAAATGGCAAGATAAAAGCAGAGCATCACTTAAAGCTGCAGAGTAATCTCGAACAACATCATATTCAGCATTACATGAAACACAATGACAGTGTTTTATTTAGGTTATCTATTTATTTATATCTGGATATTTATTTGTTGATAGCCCATCTATTCTCAGTATGGTTGAGACAAATCACTTTGCTGCAGTGAAAGCTCCTCTTTTGATTAACTCTTTGTGGATTGCTTTTTATCTGTTGGCATTTGATGTACAACATCTTTGTAAAGGGCTGTGGTCGAATGCATTCATACACCGTCTCATGCCGACAGGGGGAGGGCTTCCGATTATCTGCTGGCTCCAGAGAGGGGCCATCCTTCAGAAAACATTGACTGACAATAACACAGTGTCTGTGTGTGCATGAGGAACGCTGCTTACAGAGAAATTTCATATCCCTGTGTGTGGGCATGAGTGTCGCGTCTGACTGTTCTCTAAGCTAATGGGAAAATAGGAGAAGAGAGCCAACTACAGGGACAAGGGTCACCCGTCTTCTAAAAGGGATAACAGAAATTCCATTTTCCACACTAAATTTTTACCAAATGCAACAGCTCTACAATCTGTGTTCTCACTTTCTGTTTGGATTCTGCTCTCAGAGATAGGGATGCTCCACTGCAGAGGTACAGTCTTCCTACTGCATGCACATCTTTTCATGTTGCTCCTCACTAATAAAAAAACTTTTTCTTTAGACATGCAGCTAATACCTGTTCTTTTATTTGAATTAGATTTTTTTAATTTAAACTTTTGTACTAACTTGTTTTCACAATGACAGCACATAGACAATTGTGGCCTTTATGAAACTTTTTATTTTTATTTTTATCAGATATTTCGTCAATACTTCTAAATAATCAATGTGTATTGGGAATTCTGTTGGTTCCATGTTTCTGTATAACGCTGTGCTCTGTTTGGATCTCTGATGTATGAAGGAGATTTATTATTAGGGTTTTTATCTGAGAAGGAGAATTTTAAATTCTGTTCTGCAAAACTAATGAGGTGTGCTTCACTTGCAGCTATATGATCTCTCTTTTTAATATTCATCAGAACTCTTTCTGCATTGTTGATCAGCTTAAGGCCTTTAACTGCATTTTGTGGACTTCCATATAGTAAACAACAATCCAGCGCTAAAGCATGTAAAGCATAGACTGGGTACATAGAATCCTGCACAGCAGTGATGCTGACATTCATAAAACATGGATAGTTTGGATGTACAGCTCCAGGTTGTGATACACAATAAATAAAATTCAACGATAAGGCATTAAGTTTAAAAATGTCAGACAATGAAATTATTTCATGGAATCCTACAGTGTTGTTTGATATAATTTGTTGTGTGTTAAACAAAATTTTTTTTATTGACCCATTTTAAACAAATTTTTTTATAAATATTTGTTAAAATCAAAGGTGGTGTCTGAAATTTTCGTTTGTTTCAAAAGTAAAACACTGCATTAAAATATTGTTTGCACTCCTTTCGCACCATTTTGGCATTTTACTTTGTCATGCGACCCTTAACCTGTGTTCCAAAAAATCTTCATAGTGGTTCTCTTAAAGTAGTAATAGGTTAGAACTATTCCATGTCTCCAATAAATTTGACGTTTAAAGAAAAAGATTTCATACCAGAGCTAATGTTTAGATATTTTGATAGGAATGTCAATCTCCTAAAGCAAATTATTATTTAATACATCACTTTACAAAAATTAAAACAAATCTTTGAATTACTTTAAATGCACTCCTGTGAAGCTCTGTCACCTAACTTATTTCAAATTGATTATATAATAAAAATGGCTTTATTAAATTGGAAGCTAATATGTGAAGGGTGCAAGTGTTGTTGTTAATAAATGTGCAAACCAGTCTGGAAGGTTTCCTTTTTGAGTCTCCAACAGCTGGTGTAAGTTTCACTCAAAACGAGACAGTCACGAGCTAGCATGCATTAATTCCCGCCTGTGCTAGGAGCATTCTGCTTGAGTGACAGTAATTATCGTTGCAGTCTTGACAAGGAGACACCAAAACTTTTGATGTCTTTGTTTAAATCAAAATGAGAGCCCTGCCTAAGTCATCCATACAATCATAACTCAAGCTGCCACATGAAACATGCTGTCGAGTTAGATTAGCATTTTGCGTCTGCATTTGTGTTCATACTTTGGCAATAATGAGGAAGAATGTGTCCATAAATTACAATTGGTATACATTGTAGATTTTTGTGAAATAAAATGTTCATAGGCAGAGTTTTAAATTTGAGAACTGCATGGTAATGAGTTTGCCTACCGCCTTAGTTTGATACATTTCTTTTAAAATTAACTACAAACATGCAGCACAGATAAAGAGTAGCTGATCTTTTTAAGACATGCATGGAAATCTGTCTTAAAAAATGTCAATATTGTCAAAAAGTTTATTTATTTCGATGTTTAAAATAGAAAAGGGACTGATAGAAACTCACCTAATTGTTTATCATTATTATTATTTTTTTGGGCTATGGTTTACACTCTTAAACTCCAGCATTCAGGTACGCTAAAAAAAAAAAAAAAGTTTGAGAAACAAAATTCTTTTGTAACACAACATAACCCACAGCAAGAAGTGTGACATTGTCTCCATGTTTAATAGTCATTGAATACGGTACTTAACAGTTGTAGCTCATGAACGGGCAATCTATCCATGGTTGCTCTTGATTACTGAATCCAGATGTCTTCTCCACATTGTAAACACTGTTTAAACCCCTCGATTGGATCAGCACCAAATTAAATCTGTGTCTATCCCTGCCGTTCATTTACCTATTTCTACCTCACGTCTTCCTCCTGCATAACGTTTTAGTAAACTACTTGGATACATTAATGAACAGCCAGCTTCTTTAGCAGTTATTTTTCTGTTGTTGCCACTCTTTGTGAAAACTGTTGGTGACTGTCAGCTAGACATTATGAAAATCAGCTGTTTTCCCAACGCCTCTGTAAGCCATAATTTATAAAGATGTTTCCATTGTTCTTATGTATTGCTCTAATTGTCAGAAGGACCAAGTTTGGGGTTTTCATTAGCTGTAAGTCATAATCATCAACATTAAGATAAATACCTTCTTATGTTGCTCAGAGAGTAATAAACTTGTATTTAATGTATAGTAAGAGATCAACATATTCACCAAAAGACACCAAAAAGAGTTTGAAAGTTTTTGTGAGTATGACTTTTAAATATTCTGAAGAATTAATGGAGCAACGATTTTTAGTCAGTAGCTCATAGGCAGATGAAAACGTTTTGCACAGCTTACTTGTGGAGAAAAAGAAGGCATTTTGAATACAATAGGAACAGTTAATAAACCAGTTTCTGGCATTAGCAACTGCTTCCTCCACAAAATCTCCAACTACTGTTTGTCTTTTCTGTGCTACCACTATAAATAGGAAACTAGCTGCAGATAAAAATTTCACGGGAGCCATTTAAAAAATCCAAACCATCCCCTTAACTGCTTTTTACCTCATGCAGTGTCTCTGCTTCCATTATCTCTTTTCATGCTCCCTGGGTGACACCACTCACAGCTTGAAAACATAGAAGCTATCCAAAAATTCAGAGAGAGGGAAATTTATCATACAGTTTAAAGACAAGAATAGCACCACATTTTTTGTCTTTGAATTCTGTTTTCTGAAGTATCTTTTTCAATCAAATTGGTCATGCATTTTTTACTCATGACGCTACCAAACAACTCTATTCAAAGATTTTTTTAAATCTCAGTCTTGGTTAGAGCTCAGATTCCAAGCCAGGTATCATATAATCTGTCGTACTCTTACTGAGGACGGTCACGGAAGAAGGACAGGAGAGAAAGGTCACACCTCAGGATGGTGCAAATGGGGTTGGGCTAAAAAACATGCTTTTGCCCTGTATAGAACAGGATTGTATGTCATGTAGTGACTTTGCTCCTTTCATACAATCTGAGCATGTCACGAAGGGGGGAATAAAATCAAGGTCTTACCCTTTTAACCCATGTTTGTCTGCTCCAGGGTATCAGCCTCCGGGGTTGATAGTAATGGAGTAATCCTCTTATCTGTTGCTGCTTCCCTTACCCTCACAGATCATTTTTCTTCTCCAAGAGTGTATCATTAATTTCTAAGCTGCGGTCCGGATTTTTTTCCCCATATGACTTTGGGTTGATAGGTAATTCAGTTCAAATTACAAGGTGGGAAATTCTATGATAAAAAGACATACTGAATCTAAACTTAAAGTCATGCTGCACTGTGTCATAAAAACTCATTTATGAATATGTATTGTAATCATTACGTTTTTTGTATTACATAGAATACAGAATTCCTTTCTATTATAGCGAGGCCAAAACGTTGAAATATACTGGGGTTTTTCTCTGGTTCTAAAGCAAAGTGACTATATTTTCTTTACTACATAAAAAGGCTCCATTTTAGTCATTATATATTGTACAGTGTATTGCACACAATATACAAATTAAAACACATTAAAGCATAACAAACTGCAAACAAAAAGTGATGGCTCTGTCCACTATTTCTGTACTAGCTCTAGACACTGTTACGATATGCAGAGCACGATGTTAAATACCACCAAAGGGCACAAACCCCACCTAACGTTACTGTGTTGCCTTTCGATGCTGTCATGCCTTATAGCCAGTGTTCAGCCATTAAAATGGCAATGACAAGTAAGAACATACAGATGAAGAAATTCAACCTTGTGCTCCTTTAATTGAGGCAGGAACAACAATTCTGAATCCGAATTAAACTAGTGGTTATTTGGATGTTCTGTGTGCATGATAGGAATGACTGATTAAAGGCAGGCATTTCATGCTAAAGAGTTTGATTTCAAGAATGTGTTTAAATAGAATTCATAAATAAAAACAACTCAGTGAGAGAAGAATAGTGAGATTTACATAGATTAAGGCAATGCAGGGATGTAGGGAAATGCAGTTTTCTTTCAGGCGAAACACTACTACTTCTGTCCACACTGGCCTCCAAAATCGACCAAAAGTAAAACTTCTTTAGTCTTGCTTTAATTCAAATGTTTTTTTGTTATATCAGTGTGTTTTAAATGGTCTACAGCTCTGAAATGTTTTTATAATTCTGCATTTCTTAGTTAAATACATCATCAGTTCGATTCAATTTCAACTAAAATGAGTCAAACATTATGCTTTGGCTGGTATACCATAAAGAAAACACTGTGTTAAGCATGAACCTTGGATCCTGCACGACGTCCAGACTCAAATGGAAAGAATTGGTAATGGAAAATCAACAGGACATTCTGATAGTTGAAAAGCAGCAGAGGAAAGCTGCTTATGATTGACACATCAAGAAAAAAGTAACACAGAGAACTGAAGAAATAGCGAGGGTGCAGGGAAGCTCTAGAAAGAGCAGTGTCCTCCAGTGTTCAGATATTGCTCCAGCAACATCTTAGTCCAGAAGAGAGTAGTCCATGAAACAGCTACGATACTGTGAGGAACTTTCAAGTTCCCTGGCCTCTGGCAGAGGACATATTTTACATCTGAAAGTTGTGTTTTCTTTACTGAACATCATGAGTATCCAGTGATTTTCTTGCAGTCTAGACTCTATGAGAGCACAGCTGTCTAGACAGTAGTTGTTTTATCCCCCTGTTTATGTGACAGCTTATTGAGTTATGACTGGATTTGGTCTAATGCTTAAGGAAAATTGATAAAACCAGGTAACAGCTGGAGTTGCTTATTGTTTTTTTTAATATGAAGTTCATGTTTGAGATTTACGCAGCTATGCAGTCCAGAACAAGTGTAAAGATTGTGTTTTCCTGTTTACTCTTAATTGCAGATGTTAGAAAGAGCAGTAAAGTAGTCTCTCACTGAGTAAAAAAGCACTTTCACATGCACTTATTGTCTCACCGAGCAAACATATGTTTACATTACACCATTGTAGGTGTTGACTTTCTTGAAACTATTGTTGTTTCCTCATTGATATTCTAAAAATCTTTTTTTACAAAGTAATATTTTTTAAGGTAAAGGATAACATAACTAAAGAAAATGTAGCTAATTTCTACAGAAAATATTCTATTTAAAAAGTATAGCTACAGGTTACAAAGTAATATGTTTTATCCGAATATAACAAAAAGAGGTATGACATAAGAGCACTGCATTATCTCATATCCCCCTGGAGCAAAATCGATGCGGATTTTTTAGGAATAAAAGTGATATACAGACTTCGATTGAAACTTTTAGATGTGACTTGAAGACATTTGTAAGAGCATAACATGTTCATGTCTTATCCCAAAATTGTTTACTTTTCCCACAAGCATGTCCCATTTGTGCTCTTCCAGGGTGCGATATCATATCTCATAATAGAATCTGATATAGGTGGACAACAGGAGGACATAAGGAGACATATTGGCTGTTTGACGGTGGAGAGTGGAGCCCATTTGTCAAGTCTTTATCAGTCGTATCCTGGAATTTGTCAGAGTCAACAACACTTAGTGTGAATTGATGGACGAGCCTTCAACATAAAGCATACAAACCAAGAAATCAGTTCATACATATACAGATAAGTAAATATATACAGTGGTGTAAAAAAAATATATTTTCCCCTTACAGATTTCTTTGTACTTGTTTTCTTTCAGATTTAAAGGTTTTTAGAGCATCAAATAAAATGCATAATCACACAAAGATAATCTGAGTGTATCCAAAAGGATTAGTCAAAATGTTAGGAGAAAAAACGATCTAAACCAACCTTCCCCTGCGTGAAAAATAATTAACTTCTATGCCTAATAACTGGTTGCTCCTTGCATGGTGACGACGACTGGCATCAAATGTTTGTGATAACGGATGGGTGTGGATATGGATGGGTTTGGGCACAATCTTATTTGCACAATTATTGTAATTTAGCCACAAAGGCTGGTCTTTGAGCATGAACTGTCTGAGTTTTTCATGAATTTATAGCTGAGGCAAATAAGGCAGAGGCATATATGTAAACATGGGATGGATGGATGGATGGATGGATGGATGGATGGATGGATGGATGGATGGATGGATGGATGGATGGATGGATGGATGGATGGATGGATGGATGGATGGATGGATGGATGGATGGGTGATTGAGTGTGTAGATGGATGGATTACGGAATCCCATATTAAATAACAATATATTGAATTTTAATATGTTGCAAAGATGACTGGCTGCTCAGACGGCCATTATCTACAACTTTTCTCCACTTGTGTGTTTCTCACTGCTCCTGCACACATAATACTTTTTACAGGATTCCCATTGTGAACTTGAAGAGATCTACATCTCTAAATAAAACACTGTGTGTAGAAAGAACACATGTGAAAACAGGTTGCACAAGGATGTCAGTATTTTACTTAACCATCCAAAAGAAGGCCTGATGAGATTCTAGAATAAACACATCTCAAGGGAGTAGTGAAAAAAATCAAAATTGGGTTCTGTTTATTTCTCAGTTTTTTCCCTTACCTATAGCTTCTCAGCCTGAGCAGCTCCTTTGCTTGCAGGACCTATCACTCTGATATAATGATCTCTGATGCAGAAAAGACGCCTCTTGGGATAGAGAAGCAAAGCTTCGGTTACAGACTCAAGTGCATTTCTGTATCTCTAGGTCC
Source organism: Orestias chungarensis (assembly GCA_032876305.1). Lineage (NCBI taxonomy): Eukaryota > Metazoa > Chordata > Actinopteri > Cyprinodontiformes > Cyprinodontidae > Orestias > Orestias chungarensis. The sequence goes on along the minus strand of JAVLVB010000668.1, from coordinate 2,659,755 downwards.
GCTGACAGCATGGTTTGGGGGGAGATTCAAGGCTAGTTGAAGTCAGCAAGGTGTGCCAACAATCTCAGCTGTATGCTTCAATCGATGACCTGGCTACCAGAAAGCTGGGATCAATGCCGCCCTCCCTGTTCACACTGCAGGTTCTCTTGTTTTTCTCATGGACATGTGCTACAATCTCTCTTTTTTTCTTTGCACTGCCTTAGTGGTGAGATTAGTTGCAACCTAATTTTAAAAGGACAGATGGAGACAGATAAGTACACTAAATGTGTTTGTTTGTTAGATTGAGTCTGACCGCCACCTGTTTTTTGGAGGGGGAATTTTGATATTTTTTTAGAGATTAACCATGTGGTCACAGGCTTAAAAACTGGAAGCACCTGGTCTGTCAGATTTGATTACTTATTACCGGGTCAGGAAAGCATGGCACAGCAAGAGGTAATTTCCATGATTTTTAAGGGAAGTCTCGTGACGTCTGCAAATCCATCCAAGAAAAACGGATTTCATATAAATATGTTGCACTTGACAAAAGTGTTTGAAAGGGAGCTGAAATCTGAAGTGTTAATGGTGGACCTTTTGTTGAAATGTGTACAGTAGATCGTAAAAGTGCTCAGACACTTTCATTTTGACATTCTGTCAAGTTAATATCTCACAAATGAAGTGAGGTAAGAAAGGAACATTAATTTTTTTAAGGTATTTGCAAATAAACAAAAAATATCACTTTATCTCTAAATTGTCTTTTCCTGTGTGAAATTAAATCTTAGTATTTTAACCGCTGTGAGGGCCTTAGATGTTTAATGAAAAAAACAGCACTAGAAAGTGTGAAAACCACATATCAGTTACCTTTCACAACATTACTGGGTACTGTTTTTTGTGGACTTATTACAAAGCATCCTTCACAAACCTCACAATCCTTGTAATGTAAGACAATGTTGAGAAGTACCAAATGTATAAATACTATTGTGAAGGCGCTGACAAATACTTCAAATCGATTGCATTTGTTATTGCATTACTTTCCCAATCTAACAGCAAAGTATTAGGGTTACTGAAAAATGAACAAAATGTGTATCGTTATGACATCTGTGCAGCATGACAATATTTGCCTCAATGTGTTTTTGGTGATTTTCTTCCCTAAATTTTTAGCACTTGCTTTTTTTTTTTTACCTCTTAAGTAACATTATTAAAATTAACGAAGCCAGTTTGGTTATGAGTAATGAATAGCAAAACCTTACCAGAATTGATCTATATTTCTAAAAGGCTAGTTTTGGGCCAAATACAATCTTCTAATTCCCTCTTGGCCTTTGAGATCTTTTGGCACAAAGATATTTCACAGTAGAGCCAGGGGTTGTGGGAACACTCTTTCTCTGGTCTAGATCCTAATTCTGCTGCCCGGCTCAGTCGGATAAAGAGGCCACCGGCACAGCCTCCACTGTTTCAAGTCTGATTAATCTTCTGATTAGGTTAATCCAGCAATGCTTTGTGGAGGGAAGTCATCCCCCTCCGTAAGGTCTTATATTCCAAAACTTGTTTTTGTTCTCTTTCAGGTTCTCATTGGTTTTTCCTCTGGTAATCATTTGACTGGGGTTAAAGGTGTTGGTCTTCATCACATGCTTCACCTCGTGTTAAAAGTTACATAAAGTGCTGTTCACATCCTGTTTTGATTTTTATTGAATTATCTTTTGCTTTGATTTCAGTGTCTTTTTCTCCTAGTTGAGTTTTTGTTAGAGAAACACTTTATAAAGCCTAGTTTCGACACAGGGCCCTGGTTATTGTGCAAAGAGACAAAAGGTAATGAAGTCAGTTTGATGAGAATGCTTTACTACATGCCACTGGAAGATACAAAAGGAACCTTTTTCTGATTTATCACCAGAGTCAGACAATGAATAGAAGATGTTAATGAAGGTCAAATGACAAAATGCTTTCACCGAGTTCATAGTGAGGTTGAGTCTATTAAATACCCACCAACACATATAATCTCTTTCTAAAGCGCACATACACACATGCACAGACACAAACACATTTATAAAGCTCTTTCCCGCTTAATGATTAGAGGAAATTTACTTCACATTGTCTGCTGTTCTATTGGATAATGGGTTTTTTTTGTTGTATTTCTGCTTAATTAGCCTTTTTGCTCTCTACCCTTTCCTAAAACACACCATAAATAAAATGTGCAGAGCACATATGCAATCCTCTGGTGTGTTCAATAGCCCATTTATTTCTACTAATCAAGCATTAGTGATTGCTGGTAATCCTGCTTCATTGGCATGCAGTCTTTGTTTTCTTGAGGAAAGTAGAATTGTTTAGTTTGATAATTGATTTGAGAGTAATTTAAATCATTATGATTATTCAAATTATATGATGGTGAAATCCTTTCCTTAGTCTGTGATAAAATGTAGAAAGTAGGAACACAAAGGGAGAGTTATGGAAGGAAGGCAAACATTTGGTCTTAAAGTAATCTTAAATAAAAAAAAAGGCAGGTACCCGAAATATAAGAATCCAAAAATAACATCTATATGAGTAAACAAACAACAGTTTTGGCAATTTTACTAAGACCAAGTCCCTATATGTTGACAATAGAAATAAATAGAACATATTTTCTATGAAAGATTAAATATAACTAACCATAAGATAAAAGATTTTTTTAAGGTGTTACTACAAGGATTTCTTTGTAATTGGTTTGTTCACCAAGGGTGAAGTAGATATAAAAAAACTGAAACCCTTAAAAAGACATAAACATGAAAAAAGGAACGATTCCAACAAGATTAAACTCTGTACAAATGGATGGAAGATTGAACCGTATTCAAGTGTATGAATAGGACATATGTATCCATTTTGTTTGATTTTATTTTTTACTTATTATATCAGTAAGGATAGACTTTTGGTATCTTTGTTACAAACATACAACTCGAGGTTAAAACAACAATTCTCTCCGGTTGGCAATCTCAGAGTTGTAGCATGTTCTCTCTAACACTCGGTGTACTGCCTTCTCCTCCTTGGATGCTGTGCCCACGGGCAACAAGCATCACTTCTAAGTGGTAGTGTGACACAACTCTGGTTGGATATCAGCACTTGTAACCACGGCGTTTCAAGTTGCACCGGGCACCAACCTAAAAGGGCTTAAATTTTTAATTTGTGCTGGAGAACAGAGATCACATCTGGGGAGTATAGCATATCTATAATTTATTTAGCAGTTCCACAGAGGACAAGTTATTTTGGAGACAGAAAGCTTGGAGCGAAGCATCCGGGTGGCTTTTTTTTAATTTTTTTTATGGTTTTCTCTCTTACTCTCGCTATCTCCTCCTGTTTCTCCCTCTCTCTTTTTCTCTGCTCAAGGGGTTTGTAGGTAGACTTCAATCTGAAGTGACCTACTCTCTGGTGTTGAGGGGCATCGCAAATCAGCATTTTTTTGTGTTACGGTCCCCAAGTAAGGTAATAAAAGGCTTTTCTATCTTATGTATGAGCTACTTCTTCCTCATCACTACGGAATATTATTCTCTGAAACAAATAAAACTACATTTTACGTTCAGTCTTGAGTGAAAGGCATTTTTAACTGTTTCAATGTATTAAGTTTGAGTTTAAACACTTTTTTATGTACAAGTAATGTCTGAAAAGGTTTTTTCAAGTGCACTTTTCTGGTGGTTTTTCAGGTATAACATCAAAGCTGTGTGATTCCTACATAGAGATAGCCGTTTGCAATAACAGGTGTTGCCATTGCTCTGTGTCGGCAGTGACACACATGCATGCAACAATCTGCGCTAATTTATTAAAATGACTATCAAAGCTGCTACTTATCTGCTGCACTGTGTGCCCATGTGAAAGTGGGGTAAAAGAGGGTGGGGCCAGTGAAAGCTGGCGGTGGCACACTATCATGAAGTTCATCCTTAATGAGTATGGATTAGCAGGGATGATCCGGGCTTTGCTAAACCCCTGGTCCACAGTTGGTGAGTGGTGTGTGTGTGTGTGTGTGTGGTTGTGTTTTAGTTCATGCATTTATGTGCATTAGCTGATCAAAGGTGACATCAAAACACAATTGAAAGTAATTTTGGAAATATATTTCTAGTATTTTCAGACAATGCGTAACTGTAAAGATACAGTTGCTTTATGCACTTAAACATGACAAAGTGATATAACCCTTGTCCAACCCAGATGGGCATTAAAAGCTGATCAATATTGCTTAGCAGGGATTTAACTGTTCGTTTCATTATTTGCAAGATATTGCCTGGAACAGGGTTATGTTTGCTCATTTCTCCTTTTAATATTTCTCAGTGCTAGGTCGAATTTCTACAGGAAATTCGTGGTGAGACACAGCTAACAAAGAGGTTCTGAGAAGCTTGTGAGCAGTTTGAATTTGTATGCTGGATGTTTCAGCCTTGTCTGAGTGAGGTGGATATAAATGGATAAATCTTCTTACTTCCCTTGTAGCATGTGATGAGCTTTTTGAACTCTGGAATTAAACTAGTGAGGCCAATCGAAGGACAGCAGGTAAAGGACTGCAAACCCTGAGAAGTCCCTAGGTCAAATGTATCCAGGATGGAAAAGCATTGGTGGAGTATAAAGTGAGAGCGCAGACTGGTTCAAAGTGATAAAAGGTGACATAAGCTTTAACGTGTATGTGGATAATATGTGAATGCATATGAAGATGTGCAATAGCAGCACAAAACATAAGTAAATGTATATTTTCAAAAATGTGTAATTGTATTGCTTGTGTTTATGAGACCTGCAGATTGTTCTATGTGCAAAATCTACTTTTAACATAAATGAATTAATTACTCATTAAACATGATGTAGTTTAGCTTTTCGAGCAATGAAACACAAGTATTAAAAATAGAGTTACCTATCCATAACTTTACAAAAGCAGTTTAAATGTCATAAGGGCTTGCTTGGTGTGAAAAAAAAGAGTTGCTTAAATGACCTTTATTAAACTCAGTGACTGCAAATCTGTAAATCATACCAAAATTAAAACGGACTTGTTACTAGAAAAGAGTGCCCAACAAAGGAGGCCGTGGGTTTATTGTACACTTAACTGAGATGAAATGCTGGGTTCATGTCATTTAATACATTATTGTTGGGTTTTTCACTAAAGCTCCAAATGTAATGGCAAATCATTCGAGTCAGTATGAAGCATTGTTTATTTTATAACTAGGGCCAAATTCATTTCTTCTAAAATACTATACAGCAGATGTACTAGAGTTGTGACAGAACAGTTACAGACTAATTTGAGCATTAGGGATAAGCGTGAGTCCTCAGAGATGATTTATAATAATTAATCCACTGTATCCAGGTTTGCCCTCCCACCCTGTCAGTTTCCCACTCAGAAAAAACACACCAACTGTCCCGAACCATTCAGGCTTGGGAACACAGCTGTGACCACCTCGGCACCTTTCCAATACAATGTCACCAACGTTCCAATTGAAGGACATTGTAAAGGATTTATTCTGTCTGTGCCTCTCTCTCCATCCCTGTGACACCGTCGCAACTCAACCATAGGCCACATAGACACGCACTCTGCTTTATCATGTTTATCATTTCTGGAATCATTAACATGCAAGCCCACAATAGCATCATTTATGGAGACGTTAATATTAATATTGACCTGTGAGCTGTCAGGCAAGCTGATTTACTGAGCTTTGAAATGCAGGGCCATGTTGAGGTGGCAGGTGTACTAATTGAATATCAGTCACTGGATGCCAATAGACACACTCTTGCCACTGACCAAGCACACACTGATCTGCACATAAAAGGGACAAAGAGACTTACACGTCTGGACTTGCTCCCGTTGCAAGCAATAACTAAGAACTACTGCCCCTATGGAAGTCTGCTCCATAGATTCTGTCAGCCAGACGTAAATGGTGGTAATTATGACTGAGGATTTTGTGTCAGCGTGTAAATATAATTGACTCTGTTATACTTATCTGCTCAAAAAAATGCTCTGCTAATGATGCTTCATTTAGAGAGGCTCCACGGTCAGGTTAAGTGCCTTGCAAATGTATTCTAACATTTAGTAATTTTAAAATTTAGTGCATATTGTTGAGTTTTTGTGTGAAAGAACAGCACAAAGTTTTGCATATTTTGGAAATAAACACCTGAGATAAAATGTTTTTTTTTTTTTTTTCAACACATTTTTACAAATAAAATAAAAAAAGATTTTAAAACATTCTTGTAAGCTCCTTTTTCTTGTTAGTAACAGTAGTGCAACCGACAAAACGGCACCAATAACATGAAAAACAACAGAAAAGTTGAACATAAAGTTTTCAACAAATGTTAGTTTTCAAACTTCAGTCAGGACTGTTAAATATAAATTAAACAAAGGTAAACTTCGCACAGTATTCCTATTCATGAATCATTGCTTAGAATTATGTGAATTTACCCCCTGTTTTTAATCTCTAATTCCTTTTGAGTTTGTTTACTCTTTCTTCTCTTTTTTCTTTTTTTTTTGGTGTTGTGTTCTGTTATAGTTTCAGTGGTTTTCTTTTTTTTCCGCTAGATTCTTTGTACTCATTTTTTAATTAGCTGTTTTCCCCTGGCTCCTCACGTTCATGTTTCACAATAGCTAGGCTAAAATCGATTATTTGAACTCCTCTTTTATCCATAAACCTCCAGTTCGAGGCACTCTTTTTCCAATTTTTCAAAATTTCAGTTGCTATACTAATTCTCTGTTTGAGTTTAACGGGTCTTCCTCGCTGGTCGTTTCTTGTTGATTTCCGTTGTTTGCTCACTTCTTATGTTTCCCATTCATTATATGTGCAATATTATTAATTTGAGACCTAAAAAGCCAACTTAGTGTGGCTAACTTTGCCACACTAATTTAGTTATTACTCGAATTAAAAGCATTTTCACAATAAATGTTGAAAACTAAATTTATTTTGTTTGTTTTCTTTTTCACTTAACATTTTTAAAATAGGGTTTTACCGTTTTACAAAAACCTTCTTTGAATTTACTAACACATTCTTTCTTAGTCTTCTTGTTTTCCATCATAATTATGCATGCAACCCACAATACTGCCTTATTTCTTCATTTTATGTTAACATGTCTTTTAGACAGTGGAGTGAATCCGTTATAATATCCCAAATATTCAGAATCAAATATATGCATCCTCATTATATATGGCAATGTATGAAATACTACCCTAAGATGTTTGTGAAAGGTGGAATCAAATTTACATAATTTACTATTCAGTGAGGTTCGACAAACCTACACTGCACTGGTATGTCTTGATAATAGGAAACATTTATTTGATTTACTGAGTAGCCATAGTTTAAAAAGTGACTGAAGTGTTTGTTAAATAGCACAACATCCTTTTCAGACTAGGTTCATGTGTATTGTTTATAAAAAATACGTATTTCTTTGTCTGTACCATACGAAAAATGTATCTTCTCAATCATTGTTTTATAATCGTAATTTTCTAGCTATTGTCAAACCAAACATCTCTTTGATTCGATATGTTGAAAAATGTCTGCGTTCCAATCTACATTCTCTTTTAAATGGTTGTTCAGAAAATGTTGAACTAAAGTCAGTGTGTTTCAACCATTCAACATTTGCACATAAGGGCACATGTAACAGAATTTTTCAAACTGGTGTACACTTTATGCAATATTTTATTTATGTTAAAATGGTAACTAAACACTGCAAAATTAGAGAAGAGGCCTAAAAGTCTCAGACTCAGTTATGCAGCAAAAAAAAATAAAAACTGCCTTGTGTGCAGCTATTTGTATTTTTCAAAGATCATAGAAATAACTTTTGTCAATCATTTTGACCTAACCCTAATTTGAGAAGTTTTGGAAATTGACTTTTTTTTTACTGTTATGAGCTAATTTCCTGAACCTTTACACTAACTGTGAATACAGTCTGCATCAGCATGGTGTAAGAAGGACATTTTAGTCTACAGTATGTTATTTAGTGAAGTGCTATTTTTACAGAGCCTTACATAAAACCTGGCTGGTGCCTGCACTTTCACCAAATACCTCTCAGTTGTAACATAGTAATTTCCACAAGGGTCGATTTTTCTGTTTCTGTCATTTAGCCAATGCTTCTGGTCAGGTAGACCTCCTCAGGCTGAAGTTCACATTGTTGTGAAAGTTCACACTGGTGTAGAGTTGACAGGTACATACTGTAACTACAACAGGATTCACCCCTCTGCCATATGTACTACATTTTATTTTATGTGGACATTTATTACTACAAAGCAAAGACCTCTGCTGGGAAGCTGATCTTAAAAAAAAGGTTGTTCAAACAAGACCGTATGAGCTGAAGAGATAGATCACTTTGTAAAACAAAACACACAATGTAAAAAATAAAGTACTTTTACCTTTACTTGGAGGTTAAACAGTTTGAATCTAAACTCATGTATAAAAATATCACACACAACAGATGAAATTGTAGAAAAGACTCAAAAAATAAAGATGCATTAACATATAAAGTGTAAAATGATCCTGTTTTAGTTAATTGGCGATTAATTCTGTTGCTTCAATTCTAGAATAAGTTTTATTAATTTTTAACTTTCTTTCAAGGATAAATTTTACAGACACGTTAACTGTAATCAGTTAACGGTGTCATTTACAACAAATGGCAATGTATTTAGCTTTGTAAAATTGTTTTGGATCAGGATTACCCTGGATTGTGGACCACCACTCTTGTTTAATCCACAGGTAAGATTGCCAGATAGGTAAGGAAATCTTGTGTCAGGGTATTTGTGTTGTGGGCCTAAAACAGAGGTGGAGGGGGGAAGTAGAAAATAATCAAATTATTAAAATGATGGATCATGACTGAACACGGTAATATGACCAAGTGAAGAATTGTATTTAGGGAGGTGGAGAGACAGCAGGCATATGGTTGAAATAAGGAACATAAACTTACAGGGGGCTAACACAAAGGATAGAGGACAGCGGGCAGATGGAGATGGCAAAGGGAAACAATGAGGAAAGGGGAGCAAGATGAGCAGCATAGAAACAAGGGGAATATAACAGAGGATCCCTAAGTCTTATATACAGGGAGGGTAACTAGTGGAACAATGGAAATTGGGTCTAGCTGTGACTGTTAAGAGAAAGGAAGTGTATGGTGAGGAGAATGAAATGGGAATTGTAAAGGAGGAATACATGAAAGAGGGGAGGATGAGAGAACACAAATAATATCAAGTAAAGAACTAGACACAAGAATTGAACAATTAACAGGATCTTACTAGAAAAAAACTGAAGACTAAACTGAGCTAAGATAAAGACTGAACTATTCCAAACACAACAAGGAAAAACTAAGACACAAAAAGCCAGAAAAAACTCAGACCAACGCACACCTTTTTAATTGTTTAAACAATTGAAACATTTCTGAGCCATAATGTCATTTAGGAAAGAGATAGCTTCTGTGTCCCAGAATACGGTTTTGATGCTAAATGTACGTTTGGTGACCCTAAAAAAGGCAAAATACATGGCAAAGAACCTAGGTTAGGCTGGTAAAAGCAATGTCATTATCAACAGTGATGTTTACCATCATTACCAAAAGGAACATAAAAACATTGTCTGCAATGCAGTTTAAAGATTTGTGCTGTTGATCCTGTTGACTGATGGAACAAAACTTCTTTGCGGATTTTCCCTTCACATGGCCAATCATCTGTCTCCATTTACTCCTATCCTGGGCATCCACTGCCCTAACAACAACTAACATCATGTCTTCTTAAATCACATCCATATATCGCCTTTTGGGACTCCTCCTCAGCCCCCTGCCTGGTTGCTCCAACCTCAGCATCCTTCTAACAAAACAGTTTTGGTTTCACCTCTAAACATGTACCAAACTATCTCAGTCAATCCGTGTGTCTGACTTGATCTCCAGCTTTAACTAGAGCTAAAACAAAACTTTTTTTTTTCCATAATGGCCATTACATCCAGGGTATAATATATAATAATTAAAGTACCTTCAAAATAAAGTACATAAAATGACTCACAGAGAACAGCTTCAGTTTATACAGGCATTTCTAAAACCTCTCCAAGAAAAACATTTAGTGAAACCAAACCTCCTGATGCTCTAGTTGTATTTATTCCTGATTGACTTCCCTGCTGTACCTCTGTTCCAGGCTTTCTGCCTTTCTTTCTGCTCTTTCTGTCTCCCCCCCAGCCTTCTAATGTCTTCCCATGTTCACTCATCATTTTCTCACTGCTTTCCTTCGTTGCTTTGCGCAGCTTTCTTGACATCTGCCTTCGTCGGCCATCCTTCTGACTTACGCAATCTTGTCCATCACTGTCTTTGCTTTTAAAGCTAAGCTAGTCTTCCACCTCCTTCCCGTTTTTCTGCTCCTTCTTCTCACCTGACACATCACACCCTACTGATTACCTCAACCTAACATTTCTCTGCTCCCTTCCATTCACACGTACTTCATAGACAACTGCAGTGAATATCTATTTTCTACTTGGACAGCAATGCCGAGTGAGGAAGTGGGTGGGTGACAGTAAAGTGAGGACAAGAAGACAGATCAGGTGCTACCATGGTAACATTATTCCTTTTTCATTACAGAAGAAAATAATACTTCTTGTACATTGAGGGGCAACTGTTTTGACATTTTATCATCTATTTGAAATGGCCAGTTTTTACACATTTTAATGCTGCAGACCTTTTGAGTGTTAGAAAAGGTCAGTTCTGTGTTTTCCTTGCTTTCGCGGCGTCAGTTTTGTTGTACAATGTTTGCTCGGTGCCTCGTGGTCCCTCTTATCTGAATGCACCTTGTGTGATCACATTGCTGGAGAGAAACTACGTGCGTCGATTTTGGATCACGCATGTTCTCGTTTCCCAATTTGCCATGCACCATGATGCTCGGCCATCTGTCTCAGCACGGTGTGTTGCAGGGTCATGAGAAAACAAACCAGAGCTGCTTTCCACACGAGTGAAAAAATAACTTGACCATTAGTTTGGTTGGAGGTGAAAAGGGAACTTAGTGTGGTCATTGTGCTTTACACTTGCAAGCTATTAGGAGAAATTTTTACTACCTTAGAAGTTGACACAAATTATGGTTTAGCTTCCATGGTATTTGGCTAACCCTTCATTCCGGCTGATTAATGGCGTCCTGCCCAGCAGAGGGAGTGTCTTCTGCGATGGAGGAAGCGGTAGTGCAACAGCGTGTGTGCAGTGAATAAATGCTGTACATTAAACAAATTCTCCACGCTCGTCTTGGCAGCAGGCATGTGGGAGTATTGCAGACATTTGCCGGGTGCGTTGTCTTTTTTTTTTTTCTCCATGTCCTACTGAAACACAGGAAGGCTTCTATTTATGCAGCTTTAACACACGTACCAGATTTGATTTTTTATGGGTGTAACATGCTCTGAAATCGAATCAGTCTACCTGGAAGATGTTCTGCAGTCAGCTTGTTAGTTGACATCGATTGCAGCCAGAGCTACTTTGACCCCAGTTTACTGTTATAATAAAAGATCATGTTGATGGTCAGACATCGAGGTAATATTGTCCACAGAGCCTGGTTTGCTGGACTGTCGTGAGGCAGAGCCCAGTTGACCAGACGGCAGGTGAGAGCTAAAGAAGTCAATAACATCAGCCACAGATAGTGAGGAGTGAGTGGAAGCGCTTATCTTTGGGATCAGACAGTTCCATTTTCCTGATACAACATAACAACAAGATGACTCATTTATGGCAAGATTTCTTTAGATATTTTAGGATGAAGAGAAATGTTTTATTATATTTAGTTTCTATATAAAAAAAATAAACCCTTAAGATATTAAGGTTTTGGTGATGATTGTAAATTATTAAATGAAAGACCAGGCATCACTCACTTATCCATATCTATTATAAAATGTACAATTTGATGAAGGCAGAAAATATGTATTTTTACTAATTTTAAATTAAGGAATCTTATGATGATTGCAATCTTTTACAAAACAGAAAATAGCTTTGGATGTTTGAACAGATTGTCACAAAAAAGAATTAAGAAATAGTTTCAAATAAAAAGTTAATATTTGTGATGAAACACATTTATGATGAAACTGAATTAACTAAGTTCCCATCACATGCTGGTAACAACCCAAGCATGAATAAATCAAAAGACAATTGTCCGTATATCACGTTGGAATAATGCTGAATAGAAGGGAAATAGAGGAAAAGGCTTTTTAGGGAACACTTAATAATTTATCCAGTTTTTAAAAAAAAAATTGAATCATTACTTGGATTGATTAATTAATTGGATTTTAATGTTTTAAATCAGGTTTTCAAATCAACTGAGTTTCATACAACTCTTTTCAATTTAAGATTTTTTTTTTTTTTAATTTCCTAAATAACAGATAAAAGCATGGATGTTAATCTTCCCTTAGATTAAAACTACTAAATTAATTCACTTCTACTAGCAGATGCCATACCAGTCATTTCTGACTTGTTAGTCTCAATATCATCTGCTTACATGAAAATGCTGATATGTTTTTGTGTTTGGGTATTTTGACCTATCAACCAAATATTTATTTTATTCTTATTTATTTGTTTATCTTAATTTGATGTAAAAACATTCATATTAAGAAAAAAAAACTCAACTGTTTTTAAAGGATAGGATAGAGCAGAAAGTGTTGGTCTTATATTTATATTCTTCTACTGTGCATCTTGGGAATTATAGTTACAGTTTTATCTTGAAGAAGACATGGTAAGAGGAATAAAAAAGCACAACTAACCTTTGACTTGAGATTTGCTCAGCAGTTTATGAGTGGACAGATACAGACTCCAGGTAGAGAATGCTGACCTTACTGAGCTTTTAACCTCTAAATTATTTAGTAACTTACAGAAGTATACGGTAAACACAATAACTCAAGTCTTTACAATAATTGGTCTACAAATACAGCTCGTGGGTGATTATCAAAACATGCATCGACTCAGGCTTAGCCATGCGCACACCCACACTGTTACATGCTTCCACCGATTCTGGCCAGGCTCATTAGAGATATGAAGGAGAAAATGATCTAAAAGTGCAAAAAAGAATGAAAGAACAGAGGCCAGGAGGGATTTCATGCAGATTTGCTCTCCACAGCTCTCAGGCAATCAGCGGCAAGCCTCCTCCTCAGCCCAGAACTGTTGTCCTCTGGTCACAAAGGGCATCGGATGGGGAGAGAGAAAATCAGAAAATCATCTCTGCATTTTTTGAATTCTGCCACCTATCACTTGAGGAGGCAGTTCATTTGGTAATCTCTTTCATTAATGTTTCTCTTTCATTTTCTCTTTTTCTCCCTCTGTCTGCCATGTCTTTGTCCACTTTCAAGGTGCAAGCTAGTGAGCAGCAACAAGAAGCAACCGGAGCAGCCGAAGATATGAGGCTAAAGAGGTTTTGAAAACAACTCAGTGGTAAGTGGGCCAAAAAAAAAATGTCGCCTTCCATTTTGGTGTTATTTTGTTCTTCAGCGCAACTCTACATAACCAATTTCCACTTCACTTGGTACAAAGTCATGCTTTTACAGTTTTCGAGAGCTCTACAAATTTCTATGTTTATTTTATTTTTTTACCTGTATTATTATTTTATTTTTTTACCACACCTCTCTGAAACCATAGCGGGTAGTAATGATACAAATCAGACTTTCAAGCTCTGTGAATGACATTTTAGATTATTCTGAAGATGCTGTGTTTAATGTTGTACAATAAGTAAATGAAATGTAGTTTTGCAAACAGAACAGAATCATCAACAGAATATCAAATGCAATAAAAACAACAGCAAAATGTAAAAGGGACATAAAGAACAACTAAATAAAAATAAATAAATAAAATCCCGTAAAATGCTTCTCTGAGTGAAACAGTCTTGATCTACATTATATATTGTTGTAGGGATTAATATCTTCAGTACAACGTAAAGATAAGGATGATTGATTTTACTTAGTTGCTTTGACTTCAAAGGTGCAACTACAACAGGTTTTAATGATTAATTACCCAATTCCAAATATCTGATATTACAACATAGTTTAAATATAAACCGAGTAGAAATCCATTTTTATTTTCATATTCCATCATAACATTGAAAATAAAAACATTTTCATGCTACTATTTGTTCCACAATCTTATTATTAAATGTATATTTAGATTTCTGGCTAAGATAGATCTGAGCTTGGTTACTTTAGCTGTGGTATAATAACAGCTTGTTGAAAATAGCTCGGAAAAAAAGATGAATGAAAGTGACCGGCTTAAAACATCAGCAGTGTGAGGTATTTTACACTCTGCAGGAGATGCATTCTCACCTGTTATTCAATGCATACAGTTAAAATACCAAAGCAGTGTTTATCTACAATATGCTTAAACAAACTTCCACATAAATCAAAAACTTTGGAAAAATATAACCATAAAAACAGTTCCTATTCAGAGGTTTATATCAAATTTCAGACAAACTTCATCATCTCCATCTTTTTCTGTTCTGCTTAACAATGGCCGTAACACGACACACACTGAACTGTCATCTTTCCTCACACACCACTTCACGCATCTCCCCACAAAGCCTATCCATTCAAATTGACAGCTGAGTTCAGGCTGAGAGAGAGCCATCATCTACCTGTCACAGCAGGCTGGCGCTGAGGGGCTCCTCCTGCAGTTCCAAATTCCACAAACAGCATCAGTGATATTTTGATCAGGAATCCATCACGCATCAGTTTAGACGTATAATGTAACTAGATGTCCAAGATTTCTTCTCACCCATTTTCTCTTCTCTGGTACACAGTGTTATCAATTTATTTTAGAAGGTTCTGCTTAATAATGATTAATATTTTTTCTATAATTTAAAGCCTTTACAGTTTTTTAGAGATTAGAAACCTTTTTTTTTTAATACTGACTCCTGCTTTAAATACATGTATGAATGTGGGTTCTATTCTTGTATCTTTAACTCTTGATGTTTCTTTATTATTAAAAGTAGCTTTTTCAGCGACAGCGTTGGATCTAAAACAACACATTGAGAGAGAGGTCAGAAAAGGCAAAAGAAAAGTAACCTAAAGCAAAAAAATCCCAAATATCAATACTGAATATATTTTAGATAATGAGCTATGTACATAACATATTCCTCAGATATAAAGGTATCGTATAATTTTGCATTATCTCTTTTTTTGCTCATTGTTACCCCTTGTTCTGAAACATTTTATTCTCCACATCCCCAGTCCAATGGATGTTTTCTTTTTCTTTCTTAGCTGTAAGATTTGCTATAGTTTTCACTGGTGCCATCACACACGCCATGTCCTCATTTCCATATCATCGCTTGATTATTGCCACCAGTCGTGTTTTAGCAGACATGCAGAAACTGCGAATGAATGTGAGCAAATGAGTGTCGGAGCAGATGCAAGTCAAGGCATTGCGTCTCTGTCCCATGCCGAGTAGCAAGGTTTGTATCATTGGAGGCATAATGGTTAGGTTAACAGCTGGTAAACCAAACCATATCAAAGAGAGGCTTTAGTGTGTTGCTTCGTTAAACTCCAGAAATAAGAGATTTGAGTTGCATTATGGAACATTGTGAAATGTGCAACCTGTTTTTTGTAAATGTATTCAACATTTCATGTATATGTTCTCATTGTAAAAGAGAGTAGGCAACTATTGAGTATTGAGACATGCTAAATTTAACTGAATCTATAAGGTATTTTAAAAGCATTTACAGCATACACAGACTGGATGACTGTGTTTAACTACACGAATAATTGAGCAGTTTATATTCACACAATAGTCTTAAATTCAGCCGTCATTCGTCATTAAAACTAATTCTAATGATATTTGGATCCAACATGCAGATACAGTTAGGATGTCCCTTGTAATATTTTTCATTTCACATTGTAATACTCGAAATCAATGCCTGTTTTATGATGAAATGCAAAGTAGCATTTAACACAAAATGGGGTATTGCTGCTTTTCCTTAATGATTTCATCATTGGTATATTAGTTTCTAATGGTTGCAATAGGCGTAGAGTGAATTAAAGTGTCTAGATATAATAAAAATGAAATTTTAAAATATGTCTCTGCAACAACAGCTTCATTTTGATTTAAAAAAATTCAGTAATACCAAAATGGCACTTAAGACATATCAAGTTGCTCTGGTCTGTAATCATTTATAATTTTATATTTCGGAACATCTCTAAAAAATGTGAAAGGTTGATTAATGCTGTTCTAGAAGCTTGACCTCACCTTTGTTGAGCTCCTTTGGGTCTTTAGCAGACAAACCTACCATTAAAAGCCCTTTGGTGGTGTGCTGATAAAAGGTCATCCGTGTTAGACTGCCAGCAGGTGTAATTTGCAGCTTTTATTGTGCCTTAAAATTAGACATCCATCACAAGAGGAAATAAGCCTCTAATTGGGCAAAATGTCATTAGCATTTGTTTGACAGTTACAAAACACTGCAGTCTGATTGGGTTGGAGTAGAAACAGTGAGCGACTAACGAAGCCTCTGGCTGCTTTTTGGCTCAGTTGAAATTAGTCATTGTTCTTTTTGCATGCTCAACATTTTTCATGTCGACACTTGAGGTGTTTTTCTTGTACATCATGCATGACCTTTAGCATATTTTACACTTTGATGCCTGTCTGTTGGAGAAACACCTTAGAATAAAAAAGGCAGAGGTAAGACATGTTTTTTCATGGTGTACCCTCACTTGAACAAATCTTTAGGGCCTTTGGCTTGCTGACTGAGATTCTGTGGGGGGGGGGGGTAAATAGCAGCGGCTCTTAAATAGCTCCTAGGATGTTAACAGCACAATTAAACAAAGCTCAGCTAATCTTTATAGCTGGCATCAAGAGGCAGTGTGTTCTCTCAGAGCAGCGTTATACCTAACATGGCACCAAGTCTGACAGAGGAGATAATGTGCCTGATGAGCATCCGTAGTGATGCCTGTAACATATAAAGTACCAAAAGCAATCCTACTATACATCCTGAAGACAGAGGAGGAAAAATTGGAATCAATTAGCATTATTCAATTATACATGCTCCATTTATTCGCAGCAGCATTTAAAAAAACTTAAAGTGACCCCCGATTTTCTGGTAATGAATTTGATTATGCCAGTGTATATAATTTCATGGTATTTGGGGATAGGAGATGTTTTACTTAATATACTTTGCTGCGTGAGATGCTGTAAAGCCGTGCAGCATGATGCATCCTAAATGTGCTTCCTTGTTTAAACAGTTGTTTACAGGGAGTTCTTTATTTTTTTCCTCTGTAATTTTGAAAAATAAATCCAGGAAGAATTTCTTTGCCGTGTTAGCCCAGTGGAACTCCAAGCATCTGGCAGCCTGGTAACTTTCACTTGGGGGTTGACTGTTATGCAAGAGTTTATACTTCGCACGATCAAAAGTTTAGCATTTATGTCTATCCAGTGATATGTCAGACTTTCTGATTATATTTCAAGAAAGCTGTTGGATGAAGCTAACAACCAGCTGATGTCACCTTTTTCAAAAAAAATTAAATACTTGATATGAGATAGAGAGAAAGAGGGTTAGAGTGATGCTATCTTATATGTATTAATGCAGTCATTTGTGTGTTACCCGCAGGCCATAGAGCCTAATCCAGAGGAGATGGATTGAATGGTACTGTGGCTCAGGCTTGCCAGACTTACTTAGGTTCTGGTTGAGAGCACAATGCTGTGTGGGCGAATCTGTTCTGTCCTGGGTAGGGTACAACATAAACATTGCCCAGGGAACACAGGCAAGCATGCAGGCACTCAAGTGGACAAGAGCAAAACTATGAGGATGGTTGGTTTTAATTTCCTATCCTCTGGCTCTCTGTAGCCCTCGTTCAGGGGGGTGTCAGAGCAAGCCAGAGAGAAAACAGAGAACATGTGCTGGTGTTAAAGAATCATCTGTATTTTCTATTTTAATGGATTCGGGAACTTTTTACTCGTTTCCTAACTCTTACCTAGACTCGTGGAGATACACCATGATTAATCCAGGTGACAGCTGTAGAGCAACAACACGCTTACCACATAACTGTCTTTATGTGATCTGGCTTTTTCCATGGCACAGTGGTGCTCTTACGTCTGACTCTGCGTGCAAACATGGTGCCAGTGCTCCCCCTTCCCTGTTGCCTTCCCACCGCCATCCCCTGCCTTTTACAACCAAATAAGGAAGACTGACCAAGTAAGAGCCAGCAAGTCTATCACCCAGCCCTCTGAAGAGGCCATTAGGGAGCCAGCAAGCCAGTGAAGAGGTTGGTAAAAAACCACCTCTAGCATCACTCATCAGTCCATGGCTCTTCAAGTTTATGCGTCTTCTCTACTTGCCTTAAAGTGGACATGGATGCAATGGTAACCCAAAAGCATTAGAGCCATTCAGATAGGGGACACTATATACAATGTGCTAAATGCAGTGTGGACATACATAATTTAAAAAGCACTGCAAAAAGTGCACAATAGAAAATCACTCTGCTCAGATACTCAAGGATATTCAAGAAACACAAACTTACATAAGCAAGAAGTGGAGATATAGTACAGGACAAAATACAGAAATTGTCACAACTGAAGTATCCACTGCACAATTCTTTTGTACAGAAAAGACCTGCATGGGACGCCCTTGTACCGGTACTTTTAGGACAGCAAAATTGCTTTTCATACAAGCTGTCTAGTTCTTTTTTTCTTGATAAAAGCAATATCCTTTATTATATTTAATTTTATCAGAATTGTAGTTGTTTTTATTGTGTTTTTTTTTTTTTTTGTAATCACAAGGTCAGTTATTAAAAATCCCATTTGGAAATACAGACACATCTTTTTTTTTTACTTCTGCCAATTTGAAATAAACTGAACTTTCATAAACATAAATATTATAAATAAATAAATAAATAACAAAGGTTCTTGCGGAAACCAAAAAAAAGGTTTAAACAGAAGCACAAGTGAATTTCAACATATCCTTAAACTGAAATTCAGCAAAAATGTTTACATTTGTTATCTCTAAAACCAGAAACAGTCTCTTTAAGTATGTCTGACTAGCTTTAACCATCTGGACACAATATTGTTTTGTGATTATTTTATTTTTTTGTCTTCATTAGCATCCCTTTCAACTCCTGCCACAGTTCCTGGAATGTATTTAGACTTGGAATTTGAATAAAAGCAGGGATTCCTAAACTGTAGTATGCGCACCACAGGTGATGCTTGAGCTGTGACTAAGGGTTATTAGAGATTAAATTAAATAGCAGATTTATGGTTTTAAAAAAGTTAACTTAGCAACTAGAAAATAAACAAGAAAAAAACAAACAATGAAAGTGAAAATATTGCAAGAGAAACAGAGAGAGGCAATCGAACAGGAGACAGGTAGTAATAATGGAATGCAGAAGAATGAGGCAGAAGAAGGTGGAGGTGTTTGTTTTTTTAAAGTGAGGTACCGTCTGACTTCACACTGAAGCCCTCTCATCTACATTGAAACTTTTACACCAAAAGTAACAATTTAGGTACATAACCCCTTATAATTTTTAAAGAACATTGGATGTATTAAAAATAGTATTACAGGTACCCTATGTGTCCAGTTACAGAATTGGTGATAAAGGGCTCCTTTGCACAGTTATTGAAGATGTGTGTATACATATAAAGTCATCCTTGGGCATGTGATTGAGATGAATGACACAAAAAGGTTAGACTTCATACCAGTTTCCAACGAAACTTTGTCATGCCACACTTATGGATGTCCAAAAAAAATCTGTCTGTGTTAGTTATCACATAAATAGAGTGAGGTTTATTCTCTCAAAGTAGATGAATCTACTGATTTGGCAAATCTTGTCAATCTGTTAGTGTACATTTTTTACAAATTTACGACATGGTAAAGAAAAATGCTTTGTTCACTTTCCCGCTTTCAACAGACTTTCTGAAATTATGAAGTGAAATGAAATTCCACTGGACCCGATGTATGACTTACAGTGCACATCTGGAATGTCAATTCTCTGCAGTGTTTACAGCTCACAGTGTTCACAACCACAAACGTGCCAGGAGATCTACCTGTCATCCTCAGTCATGTGGTGAAACTGGTGATCTTCATTATATTGTGCGATGAAATAGTGAGTGAGCACACTGCGCGATTCTTGAACACTAAAGTCTGTTGGTTATCTTGGGGCAACAGGTTGAGAAGGATTTTTGAACTGTGCAAATTCATTTTATTTGGCCTGTAGCCTGTAGGATGAGATATTTCTGCAAAAGCTTCCCTAATCTGTAGACATATCCTTGGGTATGAATTACTTGAATTTGTGTCTGCCTGGAGTCCGTATTACCCTGTTTGAGAAGGACAAGATAGAAAAACCAGACAAGATGGACAAAATGGTAAACGTCAAATATTATCAAATATTTGGAAACCTTACCCAACTTTCTGAGCAGCTTGGTAACTCTTGGATTGGCTACCAGTTTAATGTGTCCTTCACCATTCCACATCTGTCACTTTAGGAGCAGGAACAGTTAATTCACCTGTCTTTTGACGGAGTGCTCCAGCTGCAGTTCGAACTGTAACCTCTCGTGGATTTTTAACCAGATGAAATTAGGCCTTTTTATATTTTTGAAATTTGCTAAGGAAGCAGAGAGAGCAGACGGATTAATTCCCTATCTGCAGCTTGTATTCACAGCATTCCCATCCCTGATCCTGCTTTTGCACCCAACAAGCTCCTATCTCTATTCTCAAACTCCTGTCTGTTGTAGTGCTCACTTGTGTATCAAGGTAATGAATTCATAATCTCTCCCAGGCTCTTTGTAGATCTCTATCATGGTGCAAGATAAGGGTAAGCGTCGTTGCACTCTAATAGCCGTCAGTCTTCCTATTTTCCTGCATGTTGTGAGTCTGTCTACAGTATGTGTGTGTTTGGGGAGAAGAAGGAATAAAAAGAAAAAAGGACCCACTGCCACAAACCTACTGAGCTGCTTTCCGATTTCGCTTCCCAGGGCAGAAAGAAAAATATCCAGTCCTGGACGACTGTCACTTATCAGTAAACTGTCCAAGCTACAAGACAGGAAATGTCTTCTGGAAAGAGGAGCGTTAAACGGTACTCCACTTCATTTCTTTCTGCCTGTGTACACCCACGACACTTAACAAAACAACACTCCTGCAACTCCAACTGAAAAATACTGGCTGCGGTTAAAGTAAACATTGAGAGCGTCAGGGTCACTAAACTCTTGGCTCGTTAGGGGGGGGCATCTGGCTCATGCATGTGGTTTTAATTGTGTTTTTCAGGACCGACATGAAATGTCCTCCATTTGAGCATAAGCTGGCTGTAAGTGGGTTGTCGCCTCTAGGGACAGGCTGAGCCATGGTCCACTGCTATCGTAGGTGATTGTGCCTCAGCCCCCTAAGGGTGACAGAGATAAACGAAAGGGAGTCAGGAAGACAATGCAGACAGAAGCAGTCCTTTTTTTTACTCTTACATGGTTTTAAGAAATGTGTGGGGTCAAGGAAAAGGGGCAAGTATGCATGTGAATATGAGCAGTATAAGTGTACTTACAAGCTTTCAGTCCAGACTTTATAATACCATGCGTCATATATTAAATAAAGTTTGAGTCTTAGACCAATTGCTTGACATTTTAAAAATAATATATCTACTGTAAATAAGTGGTATAAATAAAAAAGCATGTTTTTTAAAACATTTGTATTACTTACACTTTTCCACATTTAGTCATTACAACCACCACCTTCATGTTACTTTATTCTGATTCAATGTAGTAAATCAATGTTTACTATTAAAATATAATATGTGTTTTTGTGCATTTGCATTCAGCCATCTTTACTCTAACCATCCTAAAATATTATTGGCACTAACTGCCTTCTGAAGTGAAGTAATTGCTTGAGTCTAATTCCTGTGCAGGTATGATGGAGGGATTAACTGAAATCAATACACTATAATCCTGTGTAAAAACAAAACACTGACAGAGGCAGCAAAAGAAAGAGTGGCCTCTGACTTAGCAGAAGTTAAACTTCCAGCATGTCCAAATCATGAAACCTGGTGTCAAAGAAGCACTGACAGGTTTAGTTCAAAGGACATTAATGGGCTAACATGGCCCAGTCAAAGTCTAGACCAACACTCAAAGTAGAATTTGTGGCATTTTGAAATCATTGATCATGGATACTGTTCATCCAATCTGACTGATCATCAGCAAATTAGCAAAACATGGCCAAAATTCCAGTCATAAATAAAAAAAAACCTAGGAAGGCTATACATTAGAGCACTGGCACCAAAATGTAACTTTCCAAAGTAGTGACTCAGATTGTGGCTATAACATCATGAGAATGTCAAGAAAGGATGTTCTTTGCAAAGCGAGGTAGAAATGTGTATTTTGTGGCATTCATTTACACTTCGGTGGCTCAAAAAAGGAACACAACACAGTTTTCCTGCTTTTGTTTCCTTGAATTACCTTTCATCCCATGTGACTCCTTTACTAAGAGATGAACACATTTTGTCATGAGAATCACATTCATTTCACCGAAGAACAAAGTAGGACTGTTATTTAGCAAAGTTCAATAGGTTGTTTCCAGGATCTTCTCTCTTCCCATGCTCTTACAAGATACAGTAACAACACAAAAAACGATTAAATGCTTTTCCCGGAGCGCTTGCCACATCTTCCGCTTGCTGACTTTACATGGCATTTATGAACGCTCACAAGAAAAAACTAAAAGTGGACAAGGAGAGAGCTGGGGATGGGAGCTCGCCGAATGGAGGACTCTCATTATTCCGTTATGGATTGCACATATCAGCGAGTAAGTGCTCTTTTTATCCCTCCAAAGCACCAGCCGTGGCCACCGAGCACATTTCCCTACCCAAGTGAAATTTAGCATGTTAAGGCTCGTGCCACCAAGGGAACCGTGGTGAGAGCACTGGGCCGCTTCTAAGATTTACCGCCTTGATTAAATAAGGAACTGTAAGTGTGGATAAAAGGCCAAGGGAGAAATATCTGGAACATAAACATGTGCTTTTTGCACATGATAGCCCTCCACAACACATCTCAGCGCCCACCCAACTACGCCTATGCAAGCACAGGAACACATTCACACGCACATGCAGTTTACATGGTGTCCTACATGTCACACTGGATTTTAATCACAGAGCAGAAAGGGGGCAGTGGAGGCTCACTTGTGACTGTGGTGTGGCTCACTGCCAAAACCCAGCAAGACGTGTCGTTTTAAAAGGGCTTGTTGCCATCCATTAATGCCTGCACAACCTGAAAAGTTCACACAAAAAATGTTACAGCTCCCTCTCCTTTTGGAAAGAACTGGTCTTTTATTTGATGCACTGTGATTTAAAAATGCTAGCACCCACTACAGATTGCTTAAGTCCATCTCATTTCCTTTCAGGTCCCCCCTCCATACACCTTCCTTAGTGCTTTGAATGAGACAGCGGCCAGTAATTTTAACTAACCGGGCATAAGGGAGAAGTTATTTTTTCACTCTGAGGCCAAAGTGTAAATCTGTGAAGAAAGTCACTCACTTTTACAACCTCCTGACCAGGAATTACTTTTTTTTTTAAATCTAAAGTATGATTTCACTCAGAAGACCCTGACCACAGTTACCTGCAGGGACATTCTGCTACAAGCGTACTGCTGGTAACTCACTGCAGATCTGCGGATTGATTTTTTGGGTGGGAATGTAGGCACCTTTGAACCCTTTGTGGACACCAGCTGTCCTCTTGAAGTTCAGGATGAGCTGACTAACTATAGCGGCTCTTTTTCCACCCCAAAATCATTGTGATTCTGTGGAGCTATGTGAAAATCAGCAAGTACAGCAAATGAAGAAAGAAGGAAAACAACATCAACAAATCGAACTTCATAAATTATGCTTTTAAGGCTTAAATAAAGGAAGACTCCCCTAACATTCCTTCCAGGGGCTATTTAATCACAGTTTATTATAAAACTATTCCGCTTGATTAAAACAGTTTGAAAATTTTATCATTAACAGGAACAAACATTTCAAAGTCAATGCCAATGAGATAAATGACTTTGGGCAAGTCACTGTGTTTGAAACAGAAAATCGCTATTCACTGTTTCAACAAAGCAACAAAAGGAACCTGTTTTTCTTTTGAACACTGAGCCGTATGTTTGATATACTTAATCTTATTTAATGTTATAAATGTGATGTGTAAAAATTTGATCATATTAAAAAAAGTAGGTAGAGTTCAATGTCTGATTGTTAGAAAACTTTTAACACAGTGTTAACTAACTAACTAACTAACTAACTAACCAACTAAACCTTCTAAATGTTAAGCCTGTCTTCAGCAAAACCCTTTAAAATTACGTTTTTTTTTACTGAATTAGAGAAGGAATATTATCATAAACCTAATAATAAACAACAAAAAGGTCTAGGAAAAAATAGTAAATCGTGTTTTTTTAAAATATGAAACAACCTCTGCTTGGCATAAATAGTATAATCAACATATAATATCAAAACGATTCCTCTAACATATTTGCAACCACCCCCTGCATGTTTATATCACATAGATACTGTGTGGGTCAATATGACCAGAGGTAAAGTAAAAAGTAGATTTGTTTGAAATATTAAAATGAAAAATGGCTTAATAAATCACAAATTTATGGAATCTTCTTTTTTAATATATTTAATTTAGATGAAGTCTTGAGAAATAATTAAAACAAAGTTTTAGATCTTCTAAGAATCAAGACAATTATTTTTTTCTTCATTCAGAACTTTAAACTTTACGTTTAGGCAATAAGACTTTTTTTAATGAAATGTTAGGAGACTTTTCCTAATAAACCATGATTACTACCCGGTCATCCATTCAGCTCAGGTTTATAAAAGCCTTAAATAAAAGCGGACATCCATTTCTAAACAAACCTGTTCGTGCTCAGATGTTTGAAACCAAGTGGTCAGATAAAGTCTGTCTGGGAAAAAACAAGTGAAGAGGCGACGTTTATGAGGCGACATTGAACGCAGCACGGGGCTTCAGCTCTCCTCCATTAGAGACGCTGGATGGCTGCTCTCTCCTCCCCCAACTCAGATGAGAGGATCTGGAAGAAAGGGAGTCCAGATCCAGAGAACTGGTCCGCGTTTGGAGATCCGTGCGCGTCTCCAGCGCGCACAGATTGTTAGTGTTTATTATTTTATTTTATTTTTTATAAACAAATATAGATTGTTTTATTTCCCCACTTCCCAAAGGAAGGTCCTGCTTTTGAGCCTCTGATCTCCGAGCTCAGAGAGAAGCGCAGGGAGAACAGCGGAGCGACGCTCCGCAGAGGAATACAGAGTTTCTCTGCAACGTGGAGCACAATCAGTGGCTGGGAATGGATCAGAAATCTGTCCCCCGTAAACCAGCGAGGGGGTAGATTAAGAAAACAAAAACCAAAACAAAAACATCCCCTTTCCGAGGCTGAGTAAGTGATTCAAACTTTTCTGCTGCTGTGTTGATCTTAGCTTTGCGTTTTGCTTAAATCACAAAGAAAATGTTGCAGAAGTTGCGGAGAAAGCCCAGAGTTTGTTTTGCAGGAGTTTGAAATGAAAGGTGAAGAGGCGTCAGGCTTTAAGAAGGAACAACTTTTTTTTTATTGAGCACCTTTTGATTCCCAGATCTCTGCTTATTTTTTCAGGACAGGTCAAAACACAAAAGGAACTCTCTGTTAATCCATTTAAATCAAGCAGAGATCCTTAAATGTTTGCACTCATGGATGTTTAAACAAAAGATCTACCAGCCAAAAGCTACTGGGGAGAACTACAACTTAGTTTCAGGGTAAATCTTAAAGACCTTCTTTTCTACCAGATCAGCAAAAACATCCATGGAATTTACTCTGTTAAACTAGAAAGCAACTATTTATTTACAGAATGTTTATCTTTCACAAATATCTGATTTTTTTTGTGTGTCATTATTGTTTTTTTTCCTCGTGCTACTAGTTGCTCTTTTAATGAATATGATTTATTTGTCCTGCATCACTTTTAGAGGGTAATCACTGCCCTGCAGTCGGACTTCTCTGTGGTTGTTTATAGGAGTTTAAATTTAGCTCCAGGCTATAGCGTTCTGATGCTTCTCTTCATTTCTGTGGCGGTAAACCAGGCAAATTATAGTAATCTTTCTTTCTTGTTTAGCAGAACCATTAACAAAAACCCTTCCTGAGGATAGTTATGCAGTTACTAACATGGTGAGCAGTGGCACCACTAAGGGTAGTTAAGGTTGGGGGACTGACCACCCCTATAAACTTGGTCGCCCCCTACTCTCCTCCATGGCCAGGCAGCCTTGTTTGAATTATATTGTTTTATCAAACCACTGAAATCATTTATTTGACTTTTGCATGTCTATCACTTAATCCTGGTCCCAACTCTCCTACTCATCTAATATTTGCAACAGTCAATGGTTTTGGTACGCCAGCCCTTTGAGAGTCGTCTGAGGTATATATAAACACTTTTTGTGCTCTTCCATTGTAAACAATCCACACATTTGATGCATTTCCAGTTCTAATGCAACTTCAGGCTCTCTCTATTTTTTTTCTTTTAACTCCTGTTTATCAGTCTTGCATTGAGGGATACAATCAACCCTGCTACGTTGCATAAATAAACCCATTTGTCTTGTGATGAGACTTTCGTGTTGATTGTCAGCGGAAAAGGGGGAGTCTTGTCCTTCAGAGTAATTGGACAACACCTTAACCGAGAAGCTGCACATCGCATGTGCTCTGGATTCCTAATGTGGCTTTAATTGAACAATTTATTACCCCCCATCAGTGTCAAATAACCAGGAAAGACGGACATAAGGCTTTGGGAATGCTATGGATAGGCTTCCTGGTGGAGTCAGCCATGCATGACCAACATGTCTGTTGCAGCATGGTGGGAGAGGGCGTATGTTTGTTTAGTTAATGGTTTGTTTATTATGTCTGTCTGCAGAAATCGCTGATTAAAGAATAACTGAGTGGTAATGAATGGTACAAGAGAATAATGCTTTAAAACAGAGTTTATTAGACTAACAGTTTGGTTGTTTTCTATGGAAATCCGTATATGTATAAGTACGAGGCTATATGAGGTTTTTACTTGCATTTTTGAATTCATTGTTTATACTTTTACATGTAATGCAGATTCCTAAATTTCCAACATTTTACTTGATTTAACAACACATTGACACGAAATTCTAATAGAAAATTTTTTCGTT
This sequence comes from Orestias chungarensis, assembly GCA_032876305.1. Lineage (NCBI taxonomy): Eukaryota > Metazoa > Chordata > Actinopteri > Cyprinodontiformes > Cyprinodontidae > Orestias > Orestias chungarensis. The sequence continues at coordinate 2,632,762 of JAVLVB010000668.1, read as the reverse complement.
TGCCTCAACCTTAAATGACCAATTGGACTTTTTTTAAATTTATAGAATAAATCAAGATATCAACTCATTATTCTATATAATAATTTTTTTTTTTAGGTCTTTCTTGTGACTGATTTTACAAACCCGAGCAGTGTTTATTCTACTGTCTGGCAAATTAACATTATTTTGGTGGCATCAAGTGCTTTGCAATTATTCACATTCTACTTGACACAACAGCAGAGTTAATAATAGCCATGCTTAAGAGACTGTCATAGTAAAGGCAAAGAGAGAAATGTGCACCATGAAAAGGTGCTTTTGCACACTCTGCTAATTGTGTTTATTCATTTTAATTTGCTCCAAGTGCTAAATCAGTGCTCTTCTGGCGAAACGGGGTGCAATTAGTTTGGGTTGTGAAAACACGCGGCGTAAAGAGTTCGCTCCCTTCCTCTTTGATTTGTGGATGACTGTTCCTTGACATTCACATTTCTTTCGGCAGCACATAACAAGAGTGGGGATGCACTGAATGGGAGCAGAGCTTCAGTGTTGTAGAGCAAGAGAGTCGGGGTGTACACAATGGAAAGATTATGTTAATTTCAGCATTCTGCAAACATAATAAATATATCGGAGCATTGCCTGCAGCAGGTGTGAAATCCTGGGAGAAGTACAATGTTGCGAAATGTGCCAGATTGTAGTGCTTCCTGTGAGGTAGGACAGAAGTATGGTTATGATGTTTTTCAGGATAAGTTTAAGGAAAGGGGGAAAAAATGTATTCATATACTTTTTTTTGTAGCTCTCTTAAAAGTTCTAGCCCTTCATCCAGTATTTGTTTATTACTGCTCAGTTGTGATGAGATCTTGTGGTATTGAATGTCACTAAATTGAAACACTACAGTATTTATTTAATTTTTGTCAACATAGGTTCTGTTTGTTTAATTCTATTTCTAAACTGTTGATATGAATCTAATGAGTCTAAAGGAAGAATGTGCTTTAGACCAAATCAGCACTACATTAAAGGGTTATGCTCCTTTAAGAGTGATGTCCATTCATTATTGTAATACAGCTGCATTAAAAACTCTCTGAGTCTAAGTGTTAAGGACTTGAAGAGATCAAACATAAACTTTATTATGCTTAATTGAACAGAAATTATTTAAAAATGAATTTTTATACAAATTTTAAGGGGATTAGATTGTAAATTAAACCTTTGTTTATTTATTTATTTTACACAAAAGAGAGTTTTTTTCAAAACTTGTGGCAGTAGGATCAGCTAAAATTTAGATAATGATAATATTCTTTCAGTGGTTTGATAAACATGTGGACTAGATAAAACTGGTCTGAATTATCGTTCACTAATTACAGTTCTTTGAAATTGTTTATTTTATCTCAGTAGAAAAAAGATGAGTAGTTTTGTCCAGGAAACTGCGAAATTTCCTGTTTGTTGGTTGATTTTGTGAGCTGTATATGTTGCATCTATGCATACTTTCAGCTGCCTGTCATTTCATCCATTTGTTGATTTGTTAACAAATGTTCTTCCTTTCTTTCTTACCTGTTCCTTTCCTTCCCTCTCTCTTTCCTCTCAGCCTCGAGTTGAGAAATATTTGCATCAAGTCATAGTGGATTTTAAAATCCTTGTCTATAAAACTGATAAGAACAGAAATAAGTGTCAGGAAATGTATGCGATTTTGGAATGAAGAAATATAGATCTGTTGGTATTGGTTTATATTTTCTCAGTCAATTTTAAAAGCTTGTATTACTTTTTAGTGGTGAAATATTTTGTTCGCTTGTGGCCTCTAATTTGATATGTCTGTCAGAAATCCTTCATGCATTTCCACATTATGATGTAGTGGCTTCTGTCATTTTACTACACTATCCCACTTCAAACACAGCAGCAAACAGAAAAGCTTTCTATTTGAGCTTGCTAGAGATGCTTCAGCAAATGACCAGCTATTACTTGTTATTTGGGACCTCATCTCCCCTACAAGCTCCTAACATGACATGACATATTCTTCCACAGAGGTGAAGTGCTTTATAATTCACATATATGGTTTTCTTTTTAAAAAAAAGTTTAATTATATACAAATGCCAGTATTTTAGGTCCACTGAGACATCCATTGGTATTACCAGTAAGTTTTACTATTAAATGAAATTAAATAAATTGTATATTCTCACACAAATGTTTATGAACAAACATGGATCATGATCACACGAAACATATTTTTTTACAGCCTAACTAAGGATCTGGTCTTCAGAAGCAGCCTTGTAGAGTTTCTGATAACTTTGCTTAACATTTCTTTTTTTGTGATCAACTACAGCAGAAGGGGTTTCTTTCACTGGATTGTTTTGTTGCTTCATTGTTTAGTAGTCAACTGTGGCAATAAACGATGAATGCTCACCTGTTTTAACTGGTACCCCATTAGAATGTTGTGGGATTTGGAACTTTGCAGCTGGAAATTGTTTGTCGACAGACAGACAGAAAAACCTTTGTAGCTGTAGCTGTTTTTTTTTTTTTTTAAGGAAAGGGACTATGAATGTCTTTTCTTTGTTATTGGAAACTTTGACGACAATTGAAAGCACCGATCTTTCTATTGCTACTACCCTTAGCATAATGACATCTTTGACATCTTTTGGTGGCTTTTAGGCCAATCAATAGTGACTTTCCTTGCTGAGGACTTGACAATAATGTGTGACGTAAATTGTTAAAATGATAGCATCATCCTAAGTCATTGACTATATAGTTTTTTCCAATGGTCAATTTTTTTTATGTGCGTGATCACTAAAGTAAAAAAACACTAAATATACAATATTCAAACAGAGTTTTATTAAAAGTCACGTTTTCTTATTTTTTGACTATGTGTGGGTTGCAAATTGTGATCTTTTGTGTCCAACACCTCAATGTTGTACTTGTACTTGAGCGAGCCTTGATAAACCAAATGAAAAGATATTTTTGATCCAAGAACATGCATTTATATATTGTGAACTCAGGTAAAGGTGGCTCCTAAATATACATAATACACTAATCCCTAAAAGATAGTCTGGTAAATCTTTTGGGAATACATTCACACACCATCACCCCCTCACCATCTCCACCTCCTCCTGCCGCTACTTCCACGTTTTAGAAAAGGGATATGCTTCAGCTCCTTCGGATGAAGTGACAGTAATCTTCTTTTGCTGATGCACGGGGGGGGAAGACCTCGTTCATTCATCTCAGTATCCCTCTTAAAGTGTAACACACTTCAACAAAATGGAGCACAGTTTGTTAAAGCCAGCCAGGGGAAACTGCGAGATGTCTAAGATTTAAGAAAATCTCATTTTCCCCGTATTCCCACCGGTTGAAATTTTTATGCAATTTTTACATTTGTACTTTTATAATTTACTGTTGACTCAACACGTTACAGTCATTATAGTGGTTCTTTTTAAGCCAGTGCTTCTTATAAAACAATAAGAAATTGGACTTTCTAGGACGTAAAAAAAGTATAAGCATAATTTACGACAGCCTAAACATGAACTATACAGTCACATGTGTTTGTTTTCAATGGCAAGGCAAGCCAAGGCAAGTTTATTTGTATGGCACATTTTCGTGTACAAGACAATTCAAAGTGCTTTGTTGATCCCTGTGATCTCTGGTACAAGCAATCTAAACATTATCAAGGCATTAGCAAATGAAACAATGGCAACATTTGGTATTGAGCAATTTAAATCTATTCCTTATTATAGTAAATCTGCTAATGAACTTTAATAAATGTGTAAAGGATAATAATTGAAAAGCATTTTAAAGGTTTGAGCACTGGTGCAAGTTCTCATCAATAAAGCATTGGTGTTTTGCTGTTGGCAGAAGAAAGTTTTTTTTTTTTTTTGTAGTGCAATTGAACATTTCTGAGAATAATATTTGTATGTCTTCTATGAAGATCTGCACTGGAGAGGTTGTGTAGAGCCAACAAATGCTGTAAGAAAATGGCATCAGCTGCAATTTTGATCTTTAAATGTTGTTTAGCTGTTTTTTTTATAAGCACAGATCTTAATCTAAAATCTATTTTACATTTTGGACGTTATTTGTAAACATTTCGCAAACAAATGGTCATATTCCTGTTTCAGATTTTCTTTTGTTCTAATTCTAATTGACTGGAGCAACCATAAACTACACTGACAGCTACCATAGTAACAAGCAATACAAAGCTAATTATTGAACATACTCTCTCAAAACTTAACGAAGATTGTCATGGATCTTACAAATTTAAAATGAAAGTGTTTTTTGTTGCTACAGTGTGAATTTGTTTGAAAGGTGATTGGGTTACTTGTGCATGTGTGCTAAACTGTGGTAATCCGCCAGTGTTTATTGTCTAGCCAGCAAAGCCCTGGGTAAGATGGCTGGGCACCATTCAGTCGACCCCCTGCCGCCTTCTCCACTCTCCCCCTTCACAACCCATCACAGCCTCCACCACCCATCTGTGTCCCCCTTCCCACCCTCCTTCCCACCCCAATGCTTTTGTTCCTGATCTTTCCACACATACACACGATCACCTAAACTTTAGGGACATCTGGTGTGAGGGTGGCCTGAAGAGTAGGGTGGAAGGAGGCACGCTCAGCTGCCCCGAGGACATATGGGTGGGGGTGCTAGACGGGGGTCATAGAGAAACATGTGTAATCAAGATAGTGGGGGTTATTGTCACTGAAGTGAGAGGCTAGTTGGGTAGCTAAAGAGGAGAAGGCAGATAATTGATGGATGGAAGTAATTGTGTGTAATGCAAGCATGGAAACATGGGCCTCTGGGAAAGAGATATTGAGAGGAAGAACGATTGAATAGTGCTAGTAAAGGAAAGGCGACAAAGGTAGGAATGACAATAATAAAAGAAGGTAGTGTGCCAGATAGTTTGGGGAGGGAGAGAAAGGAGGAGGGAGATTTGGAGAGTGTAAGGGAAGGGTGAGAAAGGGAAGCAGAAGCACCAGGAGGAGGAGGAAAAAGAGGAGGGGGTCTGCTGTTGTGTTGCATCACTCAGTGCTTGCTGGGGTTAAAGAGGAGTAACTACCTGCCTGTCAGCCTGATTGTTCATCCCTATGCATCAGGGGATACGCGTCCTGGTTTATGAGAAATGGCACAGAAACACTATGTGGGCCACTTAACAACAGAAAATGGCTGCCTGCTCATCTCTGGAAGTAGTGTACTACTCCCAGGTTGGGCTATGTAAGCTGGTGATTTCTTTACGCACATGCTGTTATCCCCCCCCCCCCCGCATTAATGCTAGTAGTGTTTTATTACAGCACATGTTCTCACTTTACCACTCCGTTTATTCAAATAGTGTATTTTGTATTAATGATTCCCATACCACAACAAAAATCCTTCATCAAAGAGCTTAATAATAAGGCTTCCTCAGTAATTACAACCTCAGTAGCTTGGGTGCCTTTTCAGACGGCACACTTACTCATCTTTCAGTTAAATGAAAACAAAGCCCATGCACTCCAAGTATGGATACACAAATTACAGCGTACCAGTGGCGCGTAAAAGAGAGCAAAGGCACGGAGAAGGCACCAGCGGCAAAATGCATTGAGTTTCCTCTCACTTTTTCGCTGTGCAACACAAGTTTGCCTCCCAGAAGGGGAACAAATGTTTGTCAAGCGCATCGCGGTGAAGAGAGTAAAACCTCCCCAGCCCCTGGGAAGATAGAAGGTGACATTTGTATGTAAATGGTTACAGACGCTCTTCAAAGTATCCCAGCTGAAACGAAACAAGAGTGGGCAATCTAGAAAATTCTTCTGTTTTAAAAAGTCATTGAATATGCTTTTTTTTTTCTCTGATGTTGGTTTTGAGCTAGACAGGCGCAACTTTAAAATTTGAGCAAACCTTTATTTGGTGATTATATTTCACATGCTTGTAACTGTAAAACATCTTACTTAAAAAGTTTCATTCTAGAACAATGAACTATTCCAAAATGTCTGCTAACATTGCCAGAATCGGAGGAACAGTCTCTAAACCAGACCTAGAAAGACTTATCCAAGCTTTTATCTCTAGCAGGTTAGAGTACTGTAACAGCCTGCTCACTGGGCTTTCTGAACGGGCCTTAAGACAGCTTCAGAACATCCAGAATGCTGCTGCTCAAGTTCTGACCAAAACCAGGAAATATGACCACATTAGTCCAGTGCTCAAGTCTCTGCACTGGCTTCCTGTCACTCAAAGAATAGACTTTAAAACAGCCTTGCTTGTGTACAAATCTCTTCATGGTTTAGCCCCAAAGTACATATCTGACCTGTTAGAGCCATATGAACCAGCCAGGACTCTGAGAACCTCAGGTAGTGGCCTCCTTCTGATGCCCAGCCAGGACCAAAGATGCTCCTAAAATCTGGAACGGTCTTCCTGAAGAGGTGAGACAGGTTTTGAACTCTGGCGTTGTTTAAATCCAGGCTGAAAACAGCCTAATTTAACTGTGCATATTTCAACTGAGATATTATTACTATTATTAGTATTATTATTTTATTTTAATTTTATTTCTATTTCTATTTTATTTTATGTATTTTAAAGTCAAAGTTGATTTTATTGTTTCATTTTCTGCTCTTTTTTCTATGTAAAGCAGTTTGAATTGTCTTGTACACGAAAATGTGCTACACAAATAAACTTGCCTTTCCTTGCCTAAAAATTATTTAACCTGATTTTAACAGGGCAGTTGTTATTTGGATCAAGCTGTTATAGTTGCTGCACCCTTTATGTATTCCCAAATCTTGGTGTCGGAAGATAATCCTGATTAAAAAGTGATTGAGGTTGGGGTAAGAATGACACCATGGCAATCATAGAAACCACCCATGGTCTGGGAGATTAGAGCTGTCTGAAGTTTTTTTTTTTTTTTCAGTATTGTGGTTGGGGGCAGGGGGAATCCCTTGGTGCTGTCGTGTGACCATGGATCAAATTGATGACAGAGTAGATTGTTACCCTTACTTTGTTTTTTTATTAGAACACTGTTTTGGATGGTATTCCTGTTATATGTTTGGTATTTTGTAGTGTGTTCCAAACAGAAAATGATCATTTATCTGTTTTTTGTTAACTAGAATTGGGTGAATCAGTTGCTTAATTGAAGAGATTACAACTTTTATTTATTTTTCAGTGTTTCCCTAATATGAACAATTAATTGCATTTCCGGAAATATCGTAATGTGATAAATTAGGATAAAAAAATGTCAAATGGTTAAAACTGATATTTGTTCTGTTTACTTTTCCTATACTTTAGATAAACTAGCTTTATTCTATTTATCTATTTTTTGACCTGACAGTGTTTTAACAAGTGAACGTGTCATGACACGTTAATATGTTGAAGTGATCAAGCCCCAGATTTTTTTGTTGTTGTTGCTTTATTGTTGTAATTTGCTCTTTAAATAAATCTGATGTTGTTTAATATATTTGTATATGCAGCACATAATAACCACATAGTTGGTATTTGATGGGACAGGTGATAAATTTTACAGTTTTTCTAGGACGAGAATGTAAGCAAAAACCTTTGTGGAGAATTATCAAGCACCTGCTGAGAGTGGGTTAGCTATCCATGCAGCACTGCTCTGCTTGTGCAAATCAAATCAGGACATCATTGCCATTGATGGAACAACCTGATTAACTACAGATTCCAGAACTAATAGAGTAATTCAATGCTTAAGAGCAATTTGAGAGTTGATTTTACTTTTAAAGGATTGTTTTAAGGGATCAGATGTGTACAACAACCACCGAGTAAATCCTTAAATTTTAATATTAAGGGTAAATTCTACACTAACAGCTATTTAGTTAGTCAAAGTGGGGACTGGGGATGAGTTGAAGGGAAGGTAATGGATTTATAAGCGAGATAAGTATGGCTGTTATCAGAATCGGTTTTCTGTCAGTACAGTTGGAACCTGTTAAAACAGACGAGCAGGGAGTTGGCCTTGTTGCACCTATTAGGCTTTCAGGAGGATTTCGTTCGGTGAAAAAAGTCTTTGCATAAGTTATATGAAGTCAGTTATAGAGTAATAAACCTAAAAAACGAAAACGTATTACTCAAAAAGCAAACATAAAACTTAAAAGAACTGTGAATGTCTGATTCACAGACCTTCTTTTGAGCAACAAGTGCCATCTACAAAATTTACTTTACTCAGACCTTGGGTGATGAGCACAGCAATAATCTTAACATGAGGTTGATGACGGCAAACCTGGATGTGGTGCTCCACATCAACAGCTTTGATACATTCTGCTTGCTAGAGGGCTGGGTTGGATCTACTCAGAGATTAATCCCACCTTAGTCCTCAACCCTCAGGGCAGCCCCTATAACATTTGTCATTATACCCCAATCTGTAATCCCAATAGGTTGGAGGCAGGGCTAACGACATAAAAGGTGGACAAGAGCAGGTTTGGCATGGAAATCTAGGTTTCTGTTCACAGCCCCTACTGTATTTGCCCTAGGGTTAGTGTAGTGGAAAATTAGGGAGAGGCAGAGACAATTACAGAAGAAATAACAGAGTTCTACTCTGTTTCTGGTGAGAGGCGGGGGGGAGGGGGGGAGGATTAGAGGCAGAAGGGAAATGAAGATGATGGCTTAGGAACAGCAGGTAGATGGGGAGCAGAGGGTATCTCATTTTTATGGGGAACAAAGAGCACTAATGAATTTGAACCAATGCCCTTTAGGGATATGCCATAAGGGCAGAAATAAGAAGTAGCAGATTGTGGTTGATTTTTTTTTTTCAACATCGTGCAACTGCCTCTCATGCTCAATAGGGTGTTGACGATTTTGTGAGCACTAAGATGGCCGTCGTCATGTTTGCCAACTGCTGCAACGGGGCCTGTGCCAGTGCTCAGAAGGGAATTGATGCCAGAGAAGATGTGCCTAACTGGCCAAGTCATAATAAGTCTTTTTTCCAATAAGATTATTTATCTCATATCAATTTATCTCTACATTTGCTTTTAGTTCACCAAAATTGTGACTTTATCTGAAGATGGCCCTATTTCTCTTATCTGTTCATGAATTTACCACAATATTGTTTTAACACACAAGAGTCCAGCAGCAGGCTGTAGTCTGCACTCATGTGGAGGTAATGGTCTGCCCCTAAGGCTGTGAGCCGGGCCAATAAATAATGAACCAGGCCCCTCTATTGTAAATCACTGAGGGATCTTGTGTAGCTGATGCCTGTTGGGAGTAATGCTTTAAAATAGCGTGTGTTACAAAGTACTAGTGCAGCCGAGCAGGCAAAGAGAAGGAAACATTGAACATGACGCATAAAAGAGAGAGGGGGGGTCTTCTGTTTTTTTCATGTGTGGGATGAATATTAAAATGGATTGCCGAAGATAAGGCATGAGCCGGTGCATCGCGCTAATGTCCAGTCAAAGGCCGTTTGTTATTTTCTATCTTTCTGTGATATTGACATTTTCATCCAAAGCAGGGTTTTGGCAGTCAAGCAAAAAGCTCTTGTCTTTTGCAGATATGTGTAATTTGCATTGAACCTACAAGACAGTTTTCACCTTTCTCCCTCATGGTTCAGATTCCTAGCACAGCAGAAAGCTGAGAAAACTGCTGGACATCAAAGTTGTATAGATCTGTGTATACAATGAATGCAAAAAGTTTAATGGAAATGCCAAACCTACTTTTCCACATTTGGGTTTTGCATCTGTGGTAATTCCCTACCAACTTTTCTAAAGAATAAATACATATATTTTTAGGAACATTTTAGAAGGTATAACGTTATTTATTATGTGCATGTTGCTACAGTTTTATAATATGTACCATGTCAAACTGGTTTCAATGTAACAATTTGGGTTGATAACTTTACAGTATTTGTGTGGCCCTAGAATAAATATCTAAATTAAATTTTTGCTGTAAGGAAAGGTAGAAACCAGTTTTTTGACTTTTGGCTCTTTCAGTTACTTTTTTTTCCAAACCTTCTAACAAAATTCTCCTCTCCAGCAGAGAGGAGTTGATCTTAGTGTGTTTATAAAAAGAAGCCCAAAGGAAACTTGGGAGACCTGGCCTGGTATTTGAAGTTGACTGCTTTCCTTCAGCTCAAGTGCTGTCGCTCACTTCAAAGTAGGATTTTTTCTCCCTTTTTTTCTTTTTTAAACATACTCTGACCACCTTCCTGTCTCCATTTTGCTTTTGTGAGAAATTTAGAGCACACAGAATCAGTTTGGGAGACTGAAGATATATTCATAACCTCGGATGACTCCATCTGTCTGTATATTCTGTGCCTCTGACAGCATGTGGGGCCTACATAGGTGCATGTGTGATCTTGTGCATATCCAAGGAGGCCTGCAGACGCTCAGCAGCGGTCTAAAGCATTACTTTTGTCAACTAGATAAAATCCAGAGAGCCAAATTCCCATGTGGAGTCATGGTTAGATAGAGTTGACCCCTGCGGTTCACTGTTAGAGACTGGGATTTTAGTTAGTTTATGATCTCAAGCATTCCTTATAAAATTGTGCATATTCTTACACTCAATGTCTATAAAACCTATGTTTTGATATTTTGCAGCTTATTGCAGCTTATCATCCGGTAATAAATTGGATGTCAATAAGACAAAAAGCATCCAACAAAACCTTGGTGGTTTTATACCAGGAGAAATGTCGTATTGCTTGTTTAGCCCAAGTAAAACAATGTTTGAACTAAGAGGTTTTAATGGTTTTAAGCCCATTTACCCATCATGATTATAATTGAAACATCTTCTTGATGTTTTAAAAGCAAATAGCTGAATCATGCACGAGCATATAAGCTCTTAAACAGATGAGGGTGTCCTCTCTATTAACCACACTAGGCGTGTGTCTGCATCTGTGTGTTTGTCCATTCAGGTGTCTCAAATATCCATCAGTTTGTGATCGTCACATAATTTCTGCTGGCAGCCACTTGTGCATAAGAAGTTTTCTATGTTTTGTGTGTGGGGCAATTTGTGTGAAGGGGGCTTCTCTTGGCAAACATGAGTGGTGAAAAAGTACAATGTTTTTTATCTATTCATCTCCGTCGGAAAAGAGAACCTGTTTCGTATGAGTGATGTGTTAGACTCTGGGATGATCCTGTGACCCTTATTTTTACCACCTGCCAATACCCTGCTAATACCATATTCTTATTTTTCCTTCACATTTGAGAATCCTGCAAGCCACAAGTTAATAATAAATACACCATGGTTAAAATTTCACTCTGCATAGTTAATCAAATGTGCCCAAAGAGTTTAAAAGGCTTTGCCCACCAGAAGTGAAAGTTTTCCAATGTACCCCACCCTCTCCTTAGCTTTAAATAGCTGCCAAATGTCCAAATATATTTTTACTCAGCCTCCATGAGTCGGTGCAAGTCTTTAGCCGAAGAGATTGGATGCAATTGACCGGTTAGTGCAGGCGGTGTGGGCATGCAACACACAGAGCTGAGAGAAAAGAGAGACATAAAAGGATAGCAAAAGAATGCTGAGAATTTTCTGTGCGTGTGTGCTTTATGAATCGCTTTATTTATTTTTTTAACTTGGAAGAAGGGCAGGAGAGCCGGAGATGTAGAGAGGGAGTAAGTGAACGATGTGGAGGAGTGGGGAGATAGAAGGGTTCCTTTGAGACCAAGGCTGCCTTCTCTGAAAAGAAGACTGGGGAGATTGAAACGGATAGCGTCAAAACATGACAGAAGGATGTCTGTGTATGATAAGGGCGTCTCCATTAATAAAAACTATGATTGTGAGAAAATCTGTGAAAATGAGTGTAATATTTTATTAGTGCTTTTACAGACCATGTTTTTGTGTTGGCTGTAACCATGATCATTTTGCAGTTGCTCACTTAAAGGACATTATCAAATAATCCATATAAATGCGTGCTTGAAATCTGACAATGTTATCTCTAATCCATCAAATAAAGCAAGAATCAACAAAAGCCAGCAGCAGGGTTTAATCAAATGATTGAAAGAGCTTGTAAAAACATGTAACCTGTCTGGAAAGCAGAATCCAGCAAATCCTCTCAATGTAATTTAGCAACTGTAAGCTAGAACAGCAAAATTTATTACATCTACAACTGATATCTGAAAAGACTGGGTAAAACGCAATAGTATTTGTGCATCAGGCCAAGTGTCAGTGATGCACACATTTTTCGGGCCAAAACTGTAATATATGTATAGCTTACTGGATAAAGTTCCTTTGCTGTAGAGGTCCATACCTGACAAAGATAACAGTTACTAAGATGTCAAACTTCACAAAGCAAGGGGAAGACATCATTACACAAATTACGATTTATTAGCAGCTTATATTATCATTTTAAAGCTGAGAATATTACCAGTTTTTTTAATTGTACTTTTTTTAATTCCAATAAATGTGGATAATGTGTACCGATATATCTTGAGGAATCAATCTTTTGTGCCGCTTTTAGATAGAGATATTTTTTCTTTAATGTCCCGTAAATAACATCACATCTACTGCCTAAATCAAAGTGACTTCATTTCTGATAAACCCAATGCTATTGTACTGAAAAAGTCAAGTATTTATAATTTGACCCCTATACACAGTGTTTTTTTAGCCAGCTCTATTTTCTTAGCCTTTGATTTTGTACCTCAACTTTGCCTCCTCTACTTAGTGCTTTCCAGGTTTAATTTGAATTGAGTTGGGTTGGATGACCTAAGCAGTGGGTGAGAATAGACTAAAGGTCACAAAGGGGAACAGTACGAGCTAACAGAGGTAATGGGTGATCTGCAGGGTGATGTGCAGGTCTGGCAGCTCTTAATTCAAGCAGCTGATTTCCGTCGGACTATACCAGGACTATTTAATTATATTTGAACCATTCTTTCAAGCAAACATGACAACATGATACCTTGTAAATCATCATGTCAGAATGTTCTGCACTCCCCGGGATGTCATGCTGGTTTGCAGTGTTGTTGACACAAGGTGAATTATACTCTTGTATGCTTTTCATCTTTCAGCAGCAACCGACTCATCACCTTATGCTCCTGAAGAAATCAGACGACACCTTTTGATGTTGTGTTTGCTTTCTGTCTTCCTCTGAGCAAATATCAGCTGAGCTTTCAATCAACATGACTTGCTGCTACCCGAGCTCCCTGTCTGTCTGAACATTTCTGTCCTTTCTTCAATCAGACTGTGGAGGTTTATTAGCAAATTAAGCAAAATCCAACATAGTTAAAAAAAATGATCACTCCAAACATAGGTTTTCTGAGATGGCAGTGAGCGTCAACTTGTCCTTCACGCGTTAGGATAAATTTAACATCATGTTGGAGCTTTAAAGAATCGCATCTATTTTACATTGTTGAAGACGTTCTAGGAAAGACCATTGGTTGGATAAGTTCAGGAATAAAGCTGGACTAGCCTTAGTAGGTAGGTGTGGTTCTTTGAAGAAAAATTTAGACTTGGATTTGATAGAAAAAAAAATGTGCTACTGTGTTTTTCCTATGCTTACCTTCCTAAATTCACACCACTATTTTTTAAGACTTGCAATGCAAAAGCCCTGTGGCGCTCCACTGTACTGTAGCAGGGGGAAAAACAGTGTGATTTGGCATCCCTTCATGTGGTAACATTGTTTAGCTTTTGTACTCCAGTGTTTATGTGGAATCCTCATCTGCTTTTACGTGGTTTGTAGATGCATGCCTTAAAGCAGACAGTTTTGTAAGGCGGTTTTGGATTAGGATTTACATGTTCTTCAGAATATGTGCATCAAACGTTCATCTTCTTACTCCTAAATACCAGTATAGTTGTATTATCAAAGACTTCCTCTGAAAGGGTTCATAGTTGTTTCCGAGAAATTGGGTATAGGCATTCCACCACCACTGCATTACTACTATGTTGCTTTAGATTGAGCTGAAAATAGGCCATTGGAATCCAAACAAGCAATACCACAAATAAATGTTTGGGATAGTTTTGCTTTAAAAAAGGGTTTTCTTACCCCTTTCCTCAATAGCTACTCTTCTGTGGGTTTTACAAGCATCACTGCTCCATATCCTGAATCAAATTAATGTTTTGTTTCCAGGCCTCTGCCAAACTTGATGGCATGTTAAAGAGGTAATTCAATCCTTTTATTTAACAGGAATCCATCAAAAATCTCCAGGACAGTAACACTCAAGAAATGGAGTGGGAGACCCCTAGCGTCAAGGGTTGTCAAAAAACACACATTTATAAAGTTCCATTGTTGGCCTTCTTGTCAGGTAATAGTTCTCTTAAAAACACCAAAAATATGAGGTGGGATAGAATATTCTGGACAAATCAGTTTAAAGTTGTTAAACCCCAGGGTCATAATGTTTTAATTTAGGTCCAACACCCAGTTGTAAAATTTCCATGGACTTCTGCCACATAAGCAAAGCACT
>JAVLVB010000668.1:2606996-2618425 GCA_032876305.1 Orestias chungarensis | reverse complement strand
TTCCCCCCCCCCCCCCCTTTTTTTTCTCTATATACCCCCCCACCCTGGTTGGTGCTCAAGTAACAAAGGAATTAGATTACAGGAACAAGTACTGCCCACCGTATGGACGGTAACCAGATAATCTCTGGGATGACATATGGAGAAGTTGTGTTTGCTCACATTGTAGGTTTTTTTGTTTTTTGTTTTTTTGCTAAAAGGTAACACATGTAGCCTGTAGCACGCTGCAATTAGTGGTCCAAAGTATTTAATAAATCTGTATATGAATACATATATTTATATATATTCACATGCTTTTGCGTATCCATTAGGATTTGACATCAGCTCTAAATATCAAATATAAATATACTCTCTGAGCTCTGAAAGGTATTTGCCCCTGACAAAAATAGTTGGAGATGTCCACAACGTCTTCCTTGACTTTCTGGTATAAAACAGAAATAAATCATACTTTTTGTAATTTTATAACTATCCCTATCAATAACATATTTTTTACTTAAGTTTTTAACTTCTAATGGGATACACACATTATTATTTTTTCTAAACAGATTATTTATTTTATGTCTTGGGGATCATCAGATTTGATGGGAAACCTGAGTTGTATTCGATTCCTCATCAGCAGTGGTTTTGACCTTGGAACTCTCCATAATGTTCCAATGTCTTTTTTAGAATAAATCTTAATCTCTAAATTTACCTAAGGCAACTTTTTTGAATGAGCTGCTGATGTTGACCATTTGGTTGACCAGCCTCTCTAAGGAAATTTCAGCAATGCTTTGTTTTTTCTCTATTATTGATATAATAATTCTTACAGAGTTTTGGTTTAGTAGCAAAGCCTTACCCTCTCCAGACTGTGTCTCATACGGGTCAATGACTTTGACCCCTGTGTGTCTTTTATTATGTGCATGATGTGTTGAATTAAACAAAAATAAATCTTAGTTGTTACAGTTAATTCATGATTTACCAAGATGGCTGATATTTGTATAAAGGGGTAGTTTGGTTTGGAAAACTTTTCCCCAAGCACTCTATTTGTTTTGTATGTTCCCCAGGTTGACTTTGTCTTGTATATAATACAGGATGTAAGGATTTGTCATGGATTACGAAATGGAACCCCGTTCGATCATTTTTCGTGACTTTGCACACTTCACCTGCTTCTGCTGGTGATGGTCAGATGACAAATGCAGCCCTGTTAAACTTATATTTTTTTCCATGTCTTTTATGTCTGTTTGTAGAGTGTGGAGAAAAAGTGCACAATCTTGCAAACAGTATCTGTTTAAAATATAGAAACTTAGATTTATTCTCATTAAAAGAAATAAAAAAATAACATTGCAAACCTATTTTTGTCATATAAAACAAATGAGTTATTCCAGATTCATTGAGATCCCTCCAGTGTCTGTCACCTTTATATAGACAACAAAACATATGTAAACATCAGTTTGGGGTTTTAAATCTAATGTTTTCTGAAATGAAACTTGGTCCGGGTGGCTCAGCTTTGAAATATTTGCTGTTTGTAATTTTAGGTCTCTGTAAATCTGAAGTTTTTAGGGCTGCAGGCAAAGCTTACTCTACTGTGGTCCCTCTTACTTATCCTCATAGTGTACTTCATTCAGCAATCTTTCATGTATATAAAGTGGAAGTCTGGTGGTTGCACAAGTGTTGTGTCATTGCTTCTTCTGATGGTTACATTGTTTATGGTCTTGTAAGTTTTTTTATGCCTCTCACGTCAATTTAGATTTTAGTTTTTGATTTTCACTTTTCCTAAATGTTAATGTTAATATAACTGGAGATGCACCTCTCTGTAGAAATTTTTGATTAAAGACAATCCTTACAGATTTTGAAGCAATATATTTACAACATTCATAAACATACTGGGTTATGCATATTTAGGTATTTTCACATCATAGATTTGATTTGGTAATGAATAATCCTTTCACACCCTATTTTAGTTTTGACACTGTACTTTTAAAAGATTAGAAAATAAATTTGCTCGTTCTTATACAAAACAGGGTTGGGAAATATGTTCAGTTTTGATGTTCTTACTCTTATTACAAAAATACTAAGTTTCTTTACTTCTAGCCTGGCAGATTCCAGATCTCCTCTATGAATAAACCTCCACACAGTGAACATAGAAACCTCAGAAGCAGCTATACCAACATGTGGACACACACAAATGCACACAGATGTACCCACACTTTCACAAGCACATGGCCAATTATGCTGGGTCTATTACAGCAAATTATGTCCCTCCTGTCTGTGTTTAATGTCCTTTTCATTCATGGGCTGGGCTTGGTGAATATGTATGTTCTTCCTACATTTGCTCAATTATTTTATTATTCACACATTTTGAATGTTATTATAGATTTGCAGTAAAACTTAGCACGAACATGCAAACCGCAAACATGTGAACATGGTTTTAAAAAAAACGCAAAGCCATTCATAAACGTTGACACATAGACTTGCAAACAGATCATGGTTTGTGATCATTTGCGCCAAGGTATTTGCAAAACCAGGGGACTTAAGACTGAAATATGGCTATGGCAAAGGTTTTTGTTTCTTTGAAAAGCTGCTTAACAGTTATGAGATGTAAAAACCTTCAACAAATTGGTTGGCATACATGTCTACATGCATATAGTGCCTGAGAATACGCAGCACATCTTCACTGGTACTTTAGAATACGCAAAACCCATTGATGCATAAGGTAAATACATGTTCTTGTAAGCACTAAAAAAGCAATTAAGTATCTTTTCTATAAAATCACAGATTTATAAACATAAGTTGAACATGCGTGCTTCAAGTGTTGGTTGTATGAAAGACATGAAGTAGCAGTCAGGAAGCTATTGAGGGCCCCTCAAGTCTGCTGGAATGTAGAACAAGGGGGGGATGGGCAAGCTTGTTGCTTATTGGATAGAGAGCGAAGTGAAACTCAGGGCTGGGTGTGGTTCTCCAGATTTATGGACACACACATGCACCCTCCGCAACCTAGTATGTTTTCATAGTTCAAGTAGGCTCGCACAGATGTTCACTGTTTATATGGCCTTCATTAGCTCCTATTCAACCCTCCTTGTGTGCTGCTGCACTTAAGTGTGCAATCACAGACAGATATATAATGGCAGGCTGGAACTTGCTGCTTCTACTACTGGTGTATTAAAGGTAGTAGCAAAAGGCAAGATATTGTATATTTTTAACAGGAAAAAAACATCAAGCTTGTGTCCTATTACAGCATCTTCCTCATTTTCTTCTCAGATTTTTCCCTCACCCAGTAAAATATAGATTCTGGAATAGAATAAGAGAGGAGCGCTGGACCATGTTGCAAAATAACTTTTACTCTTTACTAACATTTCTTTTAGTAAAGAGCTTTGTAAAAAACAAGAATGAAATCCCTTCATTGAAAAGTTTGACATAGCACATATTCTTATTCCTAATGGGCTTTCAAAAGATCCCATTCCTGTCGTTTACTCTTTGTTTTCATATTACAACCTGCACCAAAAATGCAGCGACGCCAATAATGTACAAGTGAGTGGAAGGTACTGGAAAGCTCAACAAATAGTCTTTAATAGCCGTAGATATAGGATGTTGAGCATAAAACAATCAACTTCATATGAGGGGCTTATCACTACCTCACAAGATAAAGTCGTTTACTGAGGGTTACTGGATATTGCTTTGTCTGACAGACTCACTGATGAACAGAATTGCAGCCTTTTTTATATCATTTGATCTTCAGAACACTATATAGAACAAGTTTAGGCATGATTCTTTAGCCATTAAGCTTATTTGTTTAACTCTTCCAAGAAAAGCTTTACCCCAAAAGTATGTATAATTTTGACTATTCTTCCAGAAGTTCATTTTGGAGCTCGGAGACTGATGTGAAAAAAGTCGGCCTGGCTTGTGTTTTCTAGTCCTGTTCAATCTAAAGTTTCTTTTGTTTTGTTTTTTTCTTTTTTTGTTTGAAAGTGAGATCTGAGCGGCTGAGTCAGTCAAAGTCCTTCTACACCAATCTCACTCATTTATCTATATCCATCTATATGGATTTTTTTCTACAAATTTTACTGTCCATTCATGATCACCGTCTTTGTTATAGTCATTTCTTTTCCAGCCACCTTTTTTTGATCTGTTGATGTTTTGAGGATGCTGTAACTTCAGCTTCCAATATGCTCATTTATGAATTATTGTCCAGCCTTCTTGAGGGGCAACAACAAAAAACAATGGATACTAACATTTTGTGTAACCTCCCCCTTCCCAAAAATCTTAATGGCCACAGTGAAGAAGTTTTGGAACTTATCCAGGTACCTCTGAATTGACATGGTGCTGGTGTTTTAGTGTCTCCATGTGTGTCCTGTCTTTTTTTTCTTCTTTTTTTTTACTGTGTATCCAGAGCTCGGCAACACTAAACTAATAAAGATTTGTGGGTTTTGAGTGTTTTGAATTTCAATAAGGCTGAGATGTGCGCAGAAAAAGTGGGGGTAGGTGAAATCGATTTTCAGCTGAGCAAAAACAGATGCATGTGAGTCGGTGAGACTGTGTTTGCACACACATACACACACATGCAGGAACGCACACATACATACTTTCATGCATGCACAGGAGAATATGCCAGCACATCACAATCACAGACACTCTCACCTACCCAGACTACTCATACACTCTTGTATTCAGGAGGAAGGTTAATTGAAGGTTAGAACTGGGGAGCTGGAGATGAGAGGCTTTCAACGGGAACATGTGCTTGTGTCCGTTATTCACCTTCTTTGCTTGCCCTGACCTCCCCACTACTCATTCCTCCTCTTTTTTTTCTCTCTCACTCTCCCTTTTCTTCTCTCACTCTCTTTTCTTCTCTTCTCTCGTACTCTGTCTTCATCCAGAGCCCAGTCAAAATGTGCAGCCATGCAGATACCTACAATCTCATTAATTCAACCCATCAGCTGGACTGCAGTTCTAGCTCTCCCTCCCCATTTTCTACTTCATTCCATATGCAAACACTTTCTTATGAGCGGTTTTTATAATCTGCCACTGCTTAGGTTAACGATCTGCGGATGCCCTGAAAGTTATTGTGTAAAAATATCTCCGTATCAGTATTTTAGAATATTGGTGTGATTAGATTTAAAATTAAAAAAAACGTTGTAAAGAGGTGAAGGAGATTGATAAAAGGTCATTTAGGTTTTAGGCTTTGTAACTGAATATCAAATCATTTGTATGTGTAAAAAAACAGTTTTTATTAATCTGTATAACCAAGACAGAGATAGGACTGACCTGGAGGTTGTGCTAGTAGATTCATGTTGAAATACATGGTCTTTCTCATTATACTAAGGACATTTTTAGCCTGAGCTAACATATGTTTAACCTGGAATCCATAAAGAACACCACTCCTAACCTCGCCTCTGGTTTATCTAGGCACATGATTGAATCTGTGTAAGGTTCTGTTATTTGGTTGAAGATATTTTCTCACATTTTTACAGGCTTTTACTGACAATAAACTGCTTGGAAATCTTGTTGTGTATTACATTGACATCAAAACATGGCTTTCGTTTTGGTTTAATTGAAGTTTAACTGTTGGTCAATCATTTACTAAGGTTATAAAGTGGAAATTGGAGCATAACCTTGACATTGAAAAAATCTTTTACCAAAGGCTGTGGACGCTGTTTATGTGAAGGGTTGTGGTCTTTTGATAACTTTGCGTGCATACAAAATTGCATGTGTACGTGCAGTGCATATTTGGTCTGGTGTGCTTATGCTTATGTCCGCATGGAAGTGATTCTCTCGGTGGGTTTCCGTGGGGCTTTATGTCTGCGTTTAGGGGCTGGCCGTGTGTGTGTGCTCTTCCATCGCCACCTTCTTGGAGCAACTCTCCCACACACAGTCATTAAAATGTCATTCTGAGCAGGGCAATCTATTCTAACTGTGGAATGTAAGGGCTTGGGAGGGAGTCTGTGAGCATATTGAGTTCCTTAAAAACAGAGGGGCTATTACGACACGAGAAATGCATGCCTCCCAACTATGAGTGAAAAGATTTTGTTAATACACAAGCACCATTTACACTAAAATGTAGAGCACAAATGTTTTGTAAGATTAATGTCACTCTAATGTTTATATAGGTCCCACAACACATTCTCTGTCAGTTTGGCTGAGCCTTTTTAAAACAGTACTCCTACCAGTCAGAAATGATATACTGCTATAATTAAAAGATTACTAGAAACTTATTGACCCAATATGATATTGGCATGAAACATACTTACTTACATATGACTTTTGTTGTGTTGAAAAATGTTTAATTAAGATATATTACTGCAATGGAGAACAGTAGATTACTAATTCGGTCCTTATTGATTAACTTATTTTGAAACATAAAAATAACATTGATGTCGTTGTCATTAGCTGTCTTTTCACATAGGATTCTTCACACTAATTTGTCATCTCTGCTGTCTCTGTTGTTTTTGTCGCTGTTGTAGCTTTTACATCTCAAAAGTTTCTAATCATGCCTTTTAAATTTCCCAAGACAGTATACTGACAGACAATGGTAAATTGAAAAAAATGTTCCCCAAGTTTTCAAAACAGAACAATCAATTTCAAGGAAAAAATATTGTTTTCTCCCTGAGAGAAACATGCACACATTGACTTTCTTGACCATTATGTCCCACTTCTTCATATTACTGCACAAATACAAATGAAATATGCAACTTTGAACTGGAATATGAGCTCTGTAAATTGTAATTATCAGTTTGTATTGACATTCTCTAAAATTGTCATACAATTATCTTATATTACAGAACTGTTTGTGTGGGGGTAAAAGGCCCAAAGTTCTTGTTTATTGCTTACATTGATCTGCAAAACAAAAGTTCTATTTAGCTAAAGAAAAGACGGGGAAGATCCTGCTAAAGTTAAACTCTGAATTTTGTTAAGAATGAAGCAAAGGAAACTCTCCAACTTAATTTGTGAGGCTGCCACAGAGCAAGTGTGGTTCGGTTGAATGCAATTAAAAGGACTGGGATTGCAAAGCTAGCAAATAAACGTGCCGTTTTAATTACTGAAACAGTATGAATAAATTTCCACCATTTGGCATCAACAGACTGATCGCCTTTTGTCCCACAGCTTATGAATTATATTCAGTGGATTGGGGCTTCACTATAAATAGAAATTTAGCATTCAAAAGTTTTATCTCAAGATTAAAACACCCTTGAGCATAGCCTCAGGGATGAGAAGTGCAACGAAGAAAATGCTCTATTACAGATTCATTATTGAATCCCACCAAAACACTCTTCTGGGAATATTATAGGTATATTGTTACAAAACCATATCAGGTAAATTGAAATACCCTTGAGTAGATTTAACCACCACAAACTGCATGTACAAAACCATCAGAATCAAATAGTCTGTAAAAGTAACAGTAAAGGCGTTGGTTTCTCTCTTTTCTTTTCTTTTTCTTCTCGTTTGTCCATCTTCATACCAAACACCTTGATTTCCATAGTAAACACATAAATGAATAATTTAATCATGATTGATCCATTTGTTTCGAGCTTAAATGTCAGGATGTCATTTGATCACTCCCCTTGGCTTCACCCCCCACCTTACATACCTTTACGTCTCCTCATTACTCGACGGGACCCAGCGACAGGCTTTCCTCCCTTTTTAATGAGGAGGAGGATGCATCTCAGTAACTGTTTATTGAAGGATTCGCTGTTTGGTCTTAGCACAGTTCTGTTTGTTTTGCCGAGGCTTGCTGACAGTGTGTGGGTGTCTTTGTTCCTGGAACTCTGTGAGAGAGTACTTTTTGTAAATTTTGGCTGCTGAAATCTTTTCCAAGGAACTGAATTAGTCTTCCAGGACAATTTTGCCATCCTCTTCCTAATTCTGTATAAACAGTTAACATGGGTATATTATTAATAACATATACTTTCTTTGATTCTCCAAATTTGAGCTCTTTTTTTTTTCTTCTGTTATTAACCGTTTACTTTCTCAATGCGTTTCTAGAGATTTATTAGAAGTGTAGATCTAGGCCTGGTTTAGCTAATATGTACAAGTGCAGCAAAGAAGAATAACTTAGGTTGAATTGGGGGCCTTTCATTTGTTTCTCAGGACCTCTTAAGGTTGTAGAGCACCTTTTGTTCAACTGCCACCTAAATCCAAATATGTAACTATGTTGTCATATTTGCCATTATTTAGTTTTTTACTTTGAAATTTGGGTGAGCTTTTTTTCATACTGAATCAAATTAGGGTATTATTAGGTTTTCATGTATGCTTTTTTTAAGGGGCATTATTCAAGACCTACACATTTTAATTTTAATTGTGAGTTTTGAGAATTTCAGTTCTGGTAGGTTTGCGTTATCTAAACCAAAAATAAAGATATAGGTGTACAACAGGGCAATGTATGCACATATTATAAAAGATCCACTTGTTGTGCTGCTTCAAATTTTAAATAGT
Source organism: Orestias chungarensis (assembly GCA_032876305.1). Taxonomy (NCBI): domain Eukaryota; kingdom Metazoa; phylum Chordata; class Actinopteri; order Cyprinodontiformes; family Cyprinodontidae; genus Orestias; species Orestias chungarensis. The sequence continues at coordinate 2,610,025 of JAVLVB010000668.1, read as the reverse complement.
ATAATATGCTATATATTGAGGCGAATTATAAGAACACAAATTAGTTTCCCTGGACCTATTACTCTTAAAGTCCATTAAGTATATTAATTGATGTTTAACTGAGCAGTTGGTGTAAAACCCAGTTTTTGTAATTCATTCTGTTAGCATAACTGACAGACTCGTTACTTAGAGTATGCAGATTTCTACCTTTTTTAGACTGTACACTTGTAAACATTGCAAATGTTTTAAGTCCAACGTGTTTTGTGACAGACAGAAGGAAATACAACTTGTGCATGCAGCCTCTCTGTTATCTGTTATCCAGTTATAACCTTTTTTTAAAGAAGCTTTTCCTCTGTGATGTATGCTGATATCACTGTGCATCCTTGGTCTAAATACACCCTTTTAATTACTTGTTTTTGTGTTTCAGCAAGCTCAAAACATGCGGCTGTGTTGACACGTGCGAGCGTGTTTCTGTCTGACCCTGTGTTTTAGCATTTTTTTGTGAGGAGTAATCACCAAGTTGTTGTTTCTTCCTCTTCCCTTCAAAGAGAAGTGAAAGCCAGTCAGACAGGGGGTCAGTCTGTGAGAAACATTTAAATAAAAACAAAATAAGGAAAACAGGATGCAGATGAGTGACGTTGACACGAGGAGAAAAGGATGATGGTGCAGTTCAGTTGGGGTTGTTGGAAAAACCATAGGGAAACATGTGATGATCAAAGGAATCTGAGGAAGACATGCAGAATATAAAATGTTATGAATGACGACGTTTACAAAAAATAAAATAGACCTCGTGAATATTAAAACAAACTTTTGCCCTTGCTTGGATCACTCAATCATGAAATAAGTTTGTGTAGAGGGAAAATCAAGCACAGGGCCGCCATCGCCTGATTAAAGAGTGAATGAGGAATAATTCATGTAAAATGCCATCATGTTTTGATTTTCCGGTTGCTTTGCAGCACAGGGGTCCTTGCAATTTATCATTTTTTACCAGAAATAATAAACAACTTTTATAGTTGGCAAACACATTTTCCTTGTATTTTGGCATGAACAAACAGTATTTAATTCATTCATTTGTCTTTTTACTCATGTCCTTCCCTTTTCTCTTGGGAACTTTTAACATCATGCATTTATCTACATGATCAGTCATTTTGGGTTGGGCTGTACTTCTGTTGGCCGGTTGTAATAACCTGTATGTCAGTGAAATAGTTTATTATAGTGAAATGTTTATTCATTAATAGCTTTGAGGTCAATTCAACTCTGATTTGTGTTACTATGCTACAAAAATGAGGGACAATACGTTATAATTAATTTGATTAATTATGATGTCACTATTTCCCTTTTCATAAAAAAAAAAGAAAACATTTGAAAAAAAATAGACCTTTAAAATAGTTTTTAGTATGGTTTAGGAAAGTATGAAGCAGAGCTTCTTTCAAAAGGGTCCATTTTTTTGCTGACCTTTTGGAGCTGATAATAATATTAATAAAAAATGATTGTGACTACTTTGGGGCAGAAACATTGACAAGTGTTTTTGATAATAGGCAACAGGTCTTTTACATCACTGTAAAAGAATGTCAGCTTACTTTTCAGCCACTCAGGACAGTTTTTTTTACACGAACTTTCAGTCTAAGATAATCATCTCAATTGGTTTATACTTATTGTTTAGCTTAAGGTGACATGGTGGCACTTTGTCCTGTAGAATTTTCTTTTAGAGAACAGAATTCATGGTTGGATCAATTACAGCAGGTCATTCAGGTTCCTAAGCAGGGAAAGAGAAACAGACTACTTCACAAAAGCCAAATTCACATGTAAACTGGATAGATTGTTACTTTTGTGAATGACATGACGTTAGTCCTGTCAACATTTAAACCTACAACGTTAAAATTCACATATAGGCAAGGGAGCTTTAGCAAAATCCTTTACGCAAAGTTTTTAGATTTGTTGTTGTAAAAGGACCAGAACAAAACTGAAAATTCAACTCGCAAAAAAATGTTCTATTGATGCACCAAATTCTGACAACTTTTTATTTTACAAATACAAATTCTGATGCACAAAACATTGTGTGTACCATAGATTTTTCACATGCACACATTCCCACGTACACCTGCACAAAGCAGAAATGATCAGGTCATTTATCGTACTATAAAAAAAAAAACTCAGAACATAATGAAGTTATGTGAAGTTACAAGAACATAATATGACTGGAATTTGGGCCCAAAAGATGTGAAAGCACATATATGGCAAGCAATAATAATAAGAGATGACAATGTCAGAGAGACTGGGAACGATAATAGGATAATGAGAAGCAGAGGGACAATTGTAGCTTGTGTGTATTGGGGGACAGAGAAGCTTCTGTGCTATTTGCTGCAGATAATGAGTGAAAAAGGGCAAGCTGGTTCACATTTCCATGGAAAATGGCAGCCATCTGCACTTGAGCTCGGATGTTTCCTGCTCCCCACCAAAGCACACAGCTGTAAAAGCACAGTCTGTCACATGGAAAATGTTGCATGCCTGCGTCGTTGTTGTGGGTCTCATCAGTTTAATCTTACTACTAGCTTTTGCTGCAAAGCCCATGTGGCTGAGGTGGCCTCGTGGGACCTCGTTAGTGACACATTTGCCGTACTCTCCTTTCAACTCTGCACCTAATATCTGATTCACATAGAGTTCTCGAAACCCATTACAGTTAATTTTGAGGTTTTGTGATATCTCTGAAACAACTTCAATGTTCGTTTAACAGTGACCTTTTTAAGTCTTTGAAAATGGTCTCAAAAGGAAATATGGGTAAATCAGGAATGAATTAACTATTTGATGCGTTAAATGCAATGCAATGATTTAGTAGGAGACATAATCCGCACCATCTTTTATGAAGTCCTTTCTATTGGAAAAAAGGGCCACTTTTATAGCTAGCGACTAATTAAGATTTATACAAGAATATGTTTTACATAGCTGAGCACAAGCTGCAGTCTTAAGCCGACTGTGTGCAAGCTTGCTGTGGGGGCCTGATGGGTTTGTCTTCTCAACTCCCATCCTCTTATTTTTTGTCATTGTCTCCA
>JAVLVB010000668.1:2590494-2606896 GCA_032876305.1 Orestias chungarensis | reverse complement strand
TGTGTGTGTGTGTGTGTGTGTGTGTGTGTGTGTGTGTGTGTGTGTGTGTGTGTGTGTGTGTCCGTCCGTATACAGAGATATATTCACGTTTGTGCATTTCCTTGAATTAGCTTTGAAGCATTTGATAACAAAATCCAAAATAATCCATGCTGGAGCTCCGCCTCACCCTCAAACACCTTAAGATAACACGCTTTTATAAATGTGGATTTTTAGGAAAAGGCAGAAGAGGGGACGTTTGACCAGATGGAGCCACTCGCTTCTTGCTGAGTGAGCTTGATGAGAGCTGAATAGCTTGAGGTGCACCAAAGTGACTGACCACAAACAGAAAGACACATTATGCACACATATTTTGCACAAATACATTGAAACGCAATATCCCTTGCCCATGTATTTATAACGACATACACGAACAAAATTTCCTCTGCTTCCAAAATCCTGACTTATAGCAGTTGGGCAACACAAATCAGTTGCAGTAATTAGTTATTTTCGTATTTTATTTTAGCTTGTATCTAAGATTATATATAAAAAAAATGTCTTCCTTCATACTATGTTCTCATCAACTGCCATTGCTTCCCTCTTCTCCTCTTTTTTTTCCTTCTGCTCTTTGCTTGCTTTGAATCGTGACTCAAGTCTGCCTATTCCCTTAGCTGTGATTATGAGCTTTGGATTCCAGCCTGCATGCATTTGAAGACCAGCAGGCTTTGCGAAATTACAGCCGTCTTCTTCAATCCACGAAATATGCAGTACAAATATATGTTTTTAAAAAGGCGCAAGTGATTGTAATTCAAAATTTGGTAACAGTGTGGTGCAGCATTCTGTCGAATAACTTAAAATGTAAAAAAAAAAATCAAAGCTATGGGAAAAAAAATGAAGTGTTCTCCATTTGAACGAAAGCCAGCTCTGTCAGATGCCAAGAAGATGAGCGGTTTGGTGCTATAGAAGCCTGGCTTCGGTTTTGTTTGGTTTTTTTCTTCCCAACCTCCTTTTTGATTATTTTGTGTGTTACTCCTGATATCTCCTCATTACAGTTCTACTTCTGCCCCCTGATGTTTTGATTTTGTTCTGTTGATAAGCCCTTAAAGGCACGCTGTCACTATGGCGCCAAGGTTCCATCTTGTACTGCAGACGCCTGAGAGGAAGCTTGTTTTCTTTCCACCTTTCAACCGGCCCTGCGTGAACTCATTTCATGTTGCTTCTGACCCCAGCTGAAGGTAAAGAGAGATGTGTCAAACAATTTTTTAGCATGTTTATCATCAAATGAAAATGGAACGAAATGGAAACCATCCTGAAAAAAACGGTCAAATATACCTTATCAGTTACAATGCAGCCACACAGTGGGAAAAGTTTTACGATCAAGTATGTGATAGTTTTTAATATTGAATTTGATTTTTAGTTTAGTAAAAGTATCAAGAAACAAATGTGTACTAAATCCCACCTCTGTTTACTCATCAATATATAGAATGATGTGTAGTGCTTCTTCAGTTTCCACACCATGATGGTCCCTATTCACACAAATAGAAATATTTCCAGACAGCTGGTCTTTCCTGTAAGCAAGAGAAACAAGATGTCTTTCCTTGAGCCAGCCAACCACTAGTGTTCAGAATAGGACAGTGGTGTCGGCTCCACACCTTTAAGTAAGGTGTTTGTCACTCAGGCACTTTGTTTGGTCTCACTAGGAGTACTTTTATCTGTTAAAGGGTTATGTATTACAAGGTATTGGGCAGAGTACTTTGATATGTAAGAGAACTACATCAAGGTAACCATAGTTTGCTTGCTAACTTATTTATCTGCAAATACTTTTGAATGAATAACTTTAAACATAGTGTAAACATAACTGTTTTGTTTATAGAGTGATCCCAAAACTTGACCTTTTTTTAATACCAAGTTTGGTTTACCTTAACCAGCTGATGTCCTTTTCAAGAACTGACTCTCACTTGTGGCACTCAATATTTGTGTCTTCAGCTTTGTATGCTTTCTTTTATGCTTTGTTGGGATTACCTTTGGAAATGGCATCATTTCTACTGGGAGATGGCTGGGAGAGGCAACACTTTCAGAAAGTGAACATGACTGCAACAATAGTTTCTGGCGCTGGTATTTCAGCTGGGCTAACTTGCCCTTTACCAATGCGGCGGTTCTTACCTTCACAGACTTAATTGGCTGTTCTTCTAACTATTTGGTCAAATGACTCATGTTTTATTTTACTGTTTCCTTGCTCAAATTACACGTTGGCTCAGCTAAACTCATTTGTTAAAAAATGGTAAACCTTTGTAGTGGTACCCATGATTTTCCCGAAACACAAATATTTTTTTTCTTGTCTTCTCTTTTGGATTATGTTTAGGGAATCCTAAACATCATGTTCTAACAGCTTAAAGAAGTAGCCAACAAAAACAGCGTTCAGAACAGCTATCTAAAAGCAGCATTTGCAATATTTGTGTTACATTGCGCAGTCCCAATAATGATGCATGCTCTCGAAACAAAGAACTAAAATTTGTAGTCCCTCTTTGTGTTTATACTTTTATCACTTGTTTGCTTGCAATATTTCAAGATTGAAAGAAGGTAAAAACATGAAAAGAGGGACCTTGGGTCTAAAACTTTAAAAAACGAAATGAATAAACATTTAAGGCAACCAGCTAAGAAGTTCAAAGGAATAGAAAATCTATATTGAGACTTGACTCAGCCTTTCTGTGTAGTACAGGTTCTTCAAATCTCTCATTCAGAGATTTGAGTCAAGAGTCTGTTTGTTGTCTTTGGCCTGTGAAGTTCATCTAACTGAAAATGAAAGGATTCTGTTTAAGACTGTTGAGATTTAAGGACAACAGAAGTTACAGTGCCCCAAATGCACAACGAGCACAATGGTGAATGCCAAAACAACTCTGTCGTCCAAGCTTACCCAAGAACATTCTATTCCAATCTGTTCCTACACTCAGTCTTTCTCTAAATTATGTTCATTGTTCTGTAGGTCACCAGTACTGAATCTGCAGTTTTGTCTTTGTCCCCATACAACACGTTCATCTGTTTCTCCAACCTCCAGTTTCAGACAGCACCAACTCTCACATCCATCACAGGCTTTTATTATCCGTCACCTAGAAACAGTGGCTGTGTTTTCCCCTGCAGTTCCTGCTAAGTTGTGTGTTTTAAGAGGCCATTGGTGTGTCCTAAGTTTTTTCAGTATTGTTGTTTTTATGAAACTTAAATGTTTAGATTCACAAAACTAATTTTAAAATCTAACAAACATGACATTTTGATGATCATCAGAAGTTTTTAAAAACATTTTTTAAGGACTAGTGAAAAAAGTTATTGGATTTTTTATGTTAAACCAACACAGCATTCAGGGAAAAAGAAAATGATACCGGCAGTCAAACACGGTGGCAGTGTTATGAAATTGGGTTTTTTTGCAACATGGACGTTAAAACAATAATTATGAAGAAGACCTGGTCATTAGATTGTAACCTGAGGGTTAAGAGCAGCTAGGTCTATTTTCTAGGGTTATGAATCTGAAGCATACCAGCAACTTCACCTTTGAAAGGTATTAAAGAACATCAACAAAAGATTTTGGATTGAGATTGTCAAAGTCCGGACTTTAATCCCTCCAAGATGCTGTTGCCTAACTATAAACAGGCTGTTTTATGAATGGAGGAAAGGTTGGTGGCGAATGTAGCCACACAGCCAGGTGTTGTAAGTGGCAATTCCATTTTCACTAGGGGCTATATTTGTTCTGATAGTTTTTTATTTTCTTTAATCAATTAAATCATTGCTTGAAAACTGCACATGTATTTGCATCTTCAAATTGATATCAAAGTTTGTCTGATCAGGAATGCATGTGTGCTTTGCCAAGCGTAACAATTGATTTCTCAAGGTAAAGCCAGATGTTAGAGCTTTCCCTTTCTGTCTCTCTCAGCATTACACTCAGCAGACCAATACACTGGATAGCAGAGCAGGATAGTAAAATGAGAAACACAGAGAGAAAATAAAAAAACTGTGGGACAGAGAAGCGTTTTGTATGCATTAGTTGCAGAACTGAAAACCTCCCCATTCAGTCTACCTCTAGTTAAATTGAGTGTGGGCTCTGCAGGTTGAAACAAACAAACCCAGCACCCACCATCTTAACTACAGGGTATCGTTTTCATCTTTTTTTAAATTCTAAATAATAAATGTACCTTTGTGTTTCGCTGTCCTGGTAAACTGGCTTGTAGGAATTCAGTAGAATATGTGCAACTCGTAAACAAGTCTCTACATATGGTGAAAAATAACTTGAGTGTGCCCGAGTTAAATCGGTCATAGATTGATGGCCAGCTAAAGAGGCCCTCCTGTGGAGGAATGTTGGATGTTAAAAAAAAAAGAAAAAAATGAAAGAGGTTTACCATCTGCCTGACCCCTCACCTTTGACCCTCACAAAACACCCACTCTCCTAAACACCCATTTCTTTCTGAGCCAGTGTGAAATTCATTCTCAAGTCAACAACACACAAGGACGGGGCACGGTGGGGGCTGGATGGTCTGATGGCAGTGGGGGGGTCAGGTGTGGAGGCAAGTTTCTTGGAAACAAGTCGCGTTAACATCGCCTCTCGTCTTCTGGCTTTTTCCCCACATACATGCCACTTTCTCGCAACAACCCCCCTGACTGTTGCAAACAAAGAAACTCTTCAACTACAGAGGGAAAATTCATGGGAAAGCTGCTGTAGAGGGATACATTAATATTGATCATGCAACATTATAACCTTCAACTTGAATTCCTTCCTCCTCTTGCTCACCCTCCGCCAGGTCACATGAGGGGGCCTGGCCGGCAACGTGTCGCATTGAAAGCAAAACCTTTTCATATTTGGCTGTCAGACGCCTATGTAAAACGTTTTTTGTGAAGTTTTTAACAAAAATAGTTTGTGTTCTGGTTTCTAAATATATTGTAACTGAAATTGGGTTTTTTTTAGTGGCATATTTCAAATGACAGGTCATTTTTTAAATCCTGTAAGGTAAATATGAGGTCATTCTCCATGGTAACTTGCTGATCTATTTTTGCGTTTTGCTTAGGTAAAGTATACTTTTCTATTAATAGATTATTTTGCTGTCATGTTTTCTGCAGTGAACTGAAATCCAGAACGTAGATTTTTAGTTGAAAGTTAGTAAGAGTGTCACTGTTTGAGTTCTCGGTTTGTAATCTTTTTTTAAAGTGGTTTTAATAAGTAGTGGTATTCCACAGACTGTAATGGTGATGCTGGTGGTGGGACTTGAACGTACTTGCTGACAGGACGGACAGAAACACTGTAGTTCAGAGCATTCGTGTGTCTCTTGTGTTAGTTATTGCAGTGTGACTGACTGACGGAGGTATTGGCACTTAGACAGCCATCTAATTTTGTGTTGTACAAACCTCACTGCTTGAGGTTGTACGTTTATCTTCCTCACGACCATATAATCAGCTGCAGTTGAAGTTTTACAAAATCCTAACAACTTTAAACGGGTTCTCTTACATATTTCAACCAGAATGTGGTATGTTGTTTTTCCCTTCTTCTTTAGACTTTGACAGAATGGCGATAAATATAAGAAACCATGTCTTTGAAAATGAGGGTGCTTCTTTGTTCCCCATGAAACATTAAAAGACACCCAATAGTAATGAGACCTTGAAACCTTTGCTTTGGCCAAAAAAGGAAGCCTTATAATGGCAAGGATTGCAGTCTTATCTGTTACTTAACTAAATTGTAAATAATCGAAACAGCTGCAGCATTTTTTTAACTAACATTTTAAAAAGCTAAATAATTGCTCTAGTTTACAGTGTTGCCAGCAGGAAGCGTCTCAAGGATCCTAAGAAAAGAAATTAATTCACCAATTGCGCTTACGGCAAGATATGGTTCAGGATATGGAACCTAATATAGTTTGTATCGTGTCCGTCACTCTAACTTATTTTCTTTGAAACTGAGGACCAAAATGCTGTGAGATGAAACTTTTAAACGCCTTTTGGAATCAAGGGTGGTCATCAGTCCTCCGGAGTGGTTTGTGAGGAAACTCTTTTATAAAAACTTGGCCTTCCAGGAACTACTTCCTTTATAACAGCGTCATCTATAAATAAAGCAGGTTGTGAAGAAAAAACAACCCTTGCCAGCAGCTGCCGAGTAGCGTGTTTTGAGACAACTTACTTTAGCAGGAAATTATGTCATCTTTTCTCACTTTTAGCTTTCACTGTGGAACAATCTAATCCAGGTTTCACCAGGCTATGTTAGTGTTTTAGCATCTTTAAAATGCTAAAGAGTGGCTTTTTATTTAGACATATATAATTGTTCCCTTCTTTTGTAAAAGTAAGATTTAAATTATTGGTTTATAGGGTTTTTTCTGACTGCAAAGAGAAAAAAAGTTTATTTAAAGCAGCTAAATATGGATCAACTTCCTCTCAGGTGTGAATTTAAATAACATGCAAGCAGTCGTTCTGTGTAGGTGTCGGTTTCTAAGCGGTGTACACATCTCATTTTAGAAAGGAAACTTCTCAAACCCCGCTGCAAATGTTACAGTCAGACCCGCCAAATGCACCAACAAGCTTTGAAGACATTTTGTGAATACCCAGCCCTGCCAGGCTCTTCTCTCTGCTGCCTCCTACTTGATCACTTAGAATAATTTCATCCCACCCCCCCTTTCCCATCCCCATTACATTTTCAGAATGACGAGGAAGTGTGCTTCCCCATCTGTCCCGGTCGCCCTTCAAAAACTCCCCCCCCCTCCTGTGGTACAATTTAAAGGTCATTCAAGCTGCTGGCCAGACCGTGCAATGCTTGTCTGACTCTGTCGGCACACAGCCAAAAACTGATGTCACTCGTTCAGACCCTCCTTTTTCTTGGTTTTAAAACACTCCATTGTCTTTCTTAAACAGCTGCCCCTTTATGTCCATCCCCCCACATCACCTGTTTCCCCAGTGTTTGAATGTGAGTTGTTCTTTCTCCTATAAATACACATATCACTTAAAAATCTGTTTAAACCACATTTAGTGCCCTTAATTTAACAATCATTTTATGCAGGTGTATACATTTTACCTTTCAATCTTTTTGTGTCACAATACAACATGGTTGCACAGTTGCCACATCGTGTGAGAGTCCAAAGTCCATAGCTGTGCAATAAAGTCCACATGTAGGTGGTCAGCTTGACCCCCTCACAATCCTTCCACTTACCAATCCGTTCATGTCTGCTTCACAGGCCCAACTCTTGCTGCTTTGCACTCAGCCTCAGCGGAGGTGGATTTCAGCTAAAAGCCTCCAAGTCTTTGGCCTCATAATGTTCAGACAAACCTATTTCCTGAGGATCAAACTCAGAGTAGCACCTGAGAGAGAAAACAAGAAGGGGAAAGAATCACAAGGGCTGTGGTAATATTGCCTTAAATCATTCCTTTAAACCTGCAAATCCATTTGGAAGTCATGACACAAAATATGTTTTTATTGTTTGTGTTTTCACAAATAGCTCTATGGATTACATGAACCTCCAGTAGAGGGGGAAAAAAGGTTTTTTTGGCTATAAAAAGAACAAGAAGTTCCTCAGATCAATAGGAAAGGTTATGGCTGTCCCAGAGCGACAGCAGATTACAAGGTGTAACTGATGTGTTGAGCACTATTTGCTGGGTGGAGAGGATTGAACAGTTCAGGGCAGAAACCCATTGTACCGAACACCAAGTAGGGGTTGCCATGGCACGACAATCTGCAATCTCCTATTGAGGCTGTATAGCTCTCATATCACATGCAAACAGCCTTTATTTTATAAAAAATAGGGTAGTTTGTCTCGATTTTTATAGTGAACAAATCTGTTTAGGGACATGTTCTCCTATTAACGTCCAACAAGTCTTAACAATTTCTCACTAGATATAACAATATGAATACTAAATAAACTATAATTTTTTAATCCTGCATGTTCCTCAATGGAAAAAGGTTAAACGCTCCAAAGAAATAAATAGAACATTTTTTTTTCTCTGCACTATTAAGCCTTCCTGATACTTACTACATTGGCAATGAAAACAGCTTAAAGGAGTGTTCTTCTTCCAGTAACAACTTCCACAAAGAAGTGTTTTTAGCCAAATCTTGGCAAAATTTAGGCCTGGTGTGTTAACCAGTTCTAAAAGACAGGATTTTTTACATTTCCATTGAGACTGTCACCATTCATGGCTGTCAAAGTAAAACATTTTTAGAGAATTTGTAGTCAAATAGGTATTGTATTAAAACCTGGCTGTATCAGGCAAAGACCAAATAATTGAAGGGTTGGAAGGTACAGAAAACAAAGAAAATGCTATTTTGAGTGTGTTCCTATGGTAGTGCTTTAACTGTCACTAGGCTTCCCCAAAATGCAGTTAATGACATCTGAATCATATTCCAAAACGGATGGTAGACCACTATAGCTTGGCAAATAAAAGGAATTGGTTCATATACAAACTAGTCTTGGTTAATCCATGCAAATTCATGTAATTTCCCAATGAGACATCCACATTGCAAGTTTATTTTGGTATGTATGAGCTTGGTAGGGAAGAGGTAAGAAAAAGAGAAGAGGATGACAATGATAAGGGCCTAGATAGTTTGGAGACAAACATCACTATACGTTTCTGTAATTGCGGACCGATCTGATGCAGATGGAAGTATGAAGGTGTTGAGGCAAAGGTAGTGCGGTTGGTTTCGTTGCTTATTAATAACCGTTAGCGCTGTTAATAGTTTAGCATAGTGAAAATCAAATAGTTGTCGTGGACTAGAGTTACGGCTGTGTGTGCTTATGCATATTTTGGTGTTCTTGTTTTCAAGATAACAGGCACATGAATTCGACAGACATGCCTAAACAGATACATGACAAAAAAACACAACTTAGGTAACAGGAAATGCATACATTAACACTCATGCTTTTCACATTTTTGTGTTATTCATTCTGGTAAGGGTGGGGATTTATTAAACTCTGTAAACTAGTTGTGGTAAAATGTCTATGACTCAGGACTGACGCATTAAGAACAATTTAAGGTGAAAGACTGCAGTGTTGGAGAAAGTAGCTAAAGGCAAAGCAATATTAGCAGATGGAGTTTTAGAGCTGACCATAAAAAAGGTAGCATTTGCTTGAAAATTAGACTCCCTTTAATTTTTTCGTGATGCAAGAAGAAAACATTTATAAAATGTTTTTTTGTTGTTGTTTTTTTACGGGGGATTGGGGTTAAGCAAAATTTTAATTTGCCTTGATATTGAATATTTTTTTTCCTGAAGAGATGTGGACCTATCACCTGGAATCAATGACTTAAAATCAAAAAACTATGCAACAGACAATGGTTGGGCTTTTTTTAACAGGTCAATGCCAGATTTAGTCATTTCTGATATTAACTCCTATTGTTTTATTAACCATTTTGCACATTCACCGTAATCTCCTGGTTTTCAATGTAATGTTTTCAAAATTGTGATTATTGTGACTATCTTGTGTTCTGGAAGCATTGTCTCCACTCCCCAAGGAGTTGATCTTTGTAGCTTTGTAAACTAAGCAAGATCCATCCATCTCCAAGTAAATGTGTATATATATATATATAAAAAGAAAAATTATATATATATATATATATATATATATATATATATATATATATATATATATATATATATATATAATTTTTCTTTTTTTCCAGAAATAAACAAGAATTATTTTTGCATCAAAGACATTTATAATACTTTTAACAGTATTACCCTTACCTATTCTTGCCTACATACAGATAAACACTCTTACTATATAGAATATTACACGGAGTACTTTAGAACAAGGTAATGTTTGGTTATGTGCGAGAAGGCCAGCTGAAAAAAAAAAAACTCACATTATCAGTCACACTATTTCAAGGACTATATATTCCATTGGTTTGCTGAAAAATGTTATTTGATCTATTTTATTAGGGTTTTCTTTTCTCTCCTTTAAAGCTTTGGAGGAAAACGTATAATTTTTTTTCTTGGATTGAAACTAGATTTGAAGTTTCTGCTACTTTATTTTTATCTCTAATTTAGACTATTTTACTTCAATAAATAAAATTAAGTAACAATGTAAGTACAAAATGTTTTATGGTAATTAAATAGTAACAACTTACCAAAAAGTACACATTTATTTCAAAGTTCAAACTGTTTTTGGGCTAGGTGAAGGCTGTAAATATTTGTTTTGAAAGTGCTGACATCACGTACTTAGGTTTAATCATCACACTGAGTAGAAGTGAGCTCTTTCTGACCTTGTGTGAGAAGTGAAACTTCTTTTCATCTCATAAAAGGAATTTTTAATGCAGGTTCTCTGGTGAATAATATAACATTGTATAAATGCGTGCGTGTTTCTATCAATCAGATTTTTGCACAGTAAGGTGTGCATGAGGGGATGGAAACATTTGATTATATCTAGTCTATATCTCATTTTTTCCCATCTATAGCGTATGCTTTTCTTGTGTTGTGTATACGGAGCACTTTTATATCTACTGCTTCTGCATTCATTTCATGCTTATCGTGCAAATTCCCCATCTCCCCTTTCCTCTTTCGCCTTTCTCAATCTCTGTAATCAAATGCATTAGTATCAATATTACATGAAGAAACGAGCTGAATTTAAAGCCTGACCATATCAAAGTGAGAGTCCCTGATAGCCAGTGACTGCCATCACTCAGTGGAAATTGTGGTTGTAATTACTGAAGCCTTGAAGTGGGTTAATGTCTGGAGTGGAAGACATTTTTCACAGGGGCTAAAAGTTTGATATGCGAAATATATTCATGGCCAATCAATCTAAACTTTAAAAATGCATTTGGTCACATTAATCTATGGCTGAGGAGTGCTTTCTCCTTACTCATTTCATACTTGATTAATCTCCATTTGTTTAACTCATTTTGTATGTTGAAAGTGGTAAAACAAATTAAGCATTTGAATATTTCAGTCTGAGGAATGTTTCAGGCTTGCGTGTGTCGCAATAATTGGCCTTTGCAGCTGCACTCTGATGGATTACATAGAAAATGTACATTTCCCTAAAACTCTATCTAACCTTTAGTTCTTGATGTCAAAGACTGAAAGATGTATCACTGTTTTACTTGGTTTATTCATTTATTGGCTTTCATGAAGTGTTTGATGCAATCATGTCCATTTTCAAGTTGGACGGAATATCATGAGAGAAATTGATTTGTTTCCTGCCATAACAAAACATGTCGTTGTTGAATTCTTTGGAAAATAAGAAAGTTGTCATCTTAGATAAATGAACAATTGGTAAAAGATGAAGATGTGATTGCAAGTTTATCTATTGAAAAGCCTCTTTGCTTCCACTGACAGAATGCTAAACCCACTCAAGGCACTAAAACCTTCAATAGAAACTAGAAAACCAAGAGTATCACTCCAAAGCCGTCATAACTCAACTGATTTCATGTCAGTTACAGCACTGATGTTTATATTTTTATTCTGGGGTTTTCAGGTTCCTAATGGCCTAACCCTGTCTTATCTGATCTTTTACATCATAAATTCAATGTGTAGAGCATAAAATTCAGACATTCAGATGCTTTTAGATGATCTAAGATCAGAATGAAAAACAGAGGTGATGGCTTTGGTCTCTGTGGAAAGGTTCACCCTTCTATATTAAACCTGTTCATACTTTGGGAACTTTTAGAGTGCTTTTAAGGTTCCACTTTTATGCTCTGGCTTTTAGTGCGTGTAGAGTCTGACTTTTCAGTTTATGTGTTTTTTTTTCTTCATTATTTTAAAGAATTTTATTATGTTTTGTAAAATAATTTATGTCATTGCTCTATTCCTGTATTTTGACTTTAGGGTTTTATAAAGCAGTCATCTTTATTGCACTGTATTATATAAAATCATTGCTACACGGCCTTTTGGTACAAAGTTTGTTTAAGGTACAACATCCTTAATATTTGCATTGGAATGCATTTGGACTGCAGGATATTAGCAAATGTTGAGATGGTGACATAGATTTGGGTGATGCCATAAGTGTAAAATATTAGCATCTGCTGCTGTGAGATTCTATCTCACTCTAGAATATATTAGTCCACATCTGTCGAGTCCACACTGTTGTTTTGGACATAATTATTGCACATGCTAATATTTCAATGACTCTAAATTAACTACATATTGCGCAATCTTCATACACATATTTAAATAAACATATTTACAAAAGTTGATGTCATTACAGCATATAACCCTAATTCATGTTTTCCTTATAAATTTGGCAGCTTTTATGTTGGAAAATCCCCAAATATGTATGTTTAAGCACTGAACTCCCTCAACCAATCTCTGATCCTTTCTGTCTACATTTCAGAATTAAAGAAGGCGTCTTGAAGCATTGTATGTTGCAAGAGGGGTTAAATTACAGCCCACACACGGCCTTTGGTTTCGTATGGCGAGGCTGCTAAACAACAATAGTTGTTGTAATTGTGTTGTACAGTTTATATAGCAACCACAGGTGAGGATGGCCATGCCCTGAGGGGGAAGCTATAAATCACAACCTTGGCATCTGGTGAGCAAAGATGAGTAATTCCCTACAGGCATGCAACACTCCCTCTACCTACAGCAGTGTTTACAGGCAGAACAATAGGGGCATCATTCGTAAGACCCTTACACAATTTGATACTCCTGTATTCTCTGTGAATGTTTCAGTGTTATCCTCCAATGACATCACCTACTCCCCGGGCCAAGAAATAGAAAAGCAACACACAAAAACAGAGCCCACACATGTTGGTCGTGTGTGCAGTATTGTATTGAAAGACGAGCAGAGCTTCTGAACAACACCCACTCCTCGTTGGCGTGATTTTACCTTAAAAGATCTATTGTTGTTTTTTTGTTTTTTTCCCCCCAAAGATTTGCGGTTCAGTAAGTGCGCTCGTGTCATGTGTTCTCAAATGGCTCAGTTAATATTGAATATGTGAAAAGAGAGTCCTCCGAGGTGAATAGAGTTTCCGCCCTTGCTTGGCTTCACCGTGTGTGTTTGTGGTTTTATCTTCAGTGTGCCGGCAGCTGCATTCGTCTGCTGTGTTGGCGTTTAAATAGAATGGGCAAGAAGTTGTGAAGGAGGGTGGTGCACTTTCATGCTTGCTGTCTGAGGTGCTGGGTTTCACTGCAATTAGGTGTGGGTTTCTGCCACTTAGAAGAACACAGTGAAAAACAAATCCCTCCAAAACAGCCGCAGTAATCTAATTAACATTTTGAGCAGTTAAGAACTTGACATCCCTGTTTTAGACTTTGAAAATAATCGCCATATTTTGTAGAATTTGACCTTGTTCTGTGATATTCCATTCTGAATATGAGTTCTAAGTAGGCTTATGTTTTTGCTTAAACATATTTTTGGAAATAACCCGTAAGCGGGTGTTAAACATACTTTTTACTAAGCCTAAATTCCTGCATTATTATTTTTAGCCAAATGTAATAAATGTTTGTTTTTCTGATTACCAGTAAATGTAGAATCACATAGTTACTATGGATAAAGGTTTTAAAACATCAGTCCGTATGTAAATTGCCTTTGGGGGCATCTTAAGCCTCAGTGGTAGAGTAGGTGTACTATATATACGGGCTACGCCCCTCAGTACAGGTGTCCATGGTTCGATTCCTGGCCTCGGGCCTTTAACTGCATATAATCCAATTCTCTTGTCCAGCTACTGTTAAATCTTGCCACACACAAAAAAAAAGTGTTTTTATTCAATAATTTTTGTTACTGCAATAAAACCTTTCTTTAATATTTGTACTTTTATCATTTGTACTTTTATCATACACACCACATTTACCAGTATCTCTAGAACCTAACACATGTACTTCTCAGAACTGGATGTATTAATTTATAATTAAAAGGTTCATATTACTGTTTGGTTACTCTGTGCTGAGTCAGTTACACGAATGAGAGGATTGGAAGGTTTTGTTCCAGATTCTCATTAGGCTCAAAACCTTCCTGGTGTAGTTAGACCATTGTCACTAAAGCTGAAACACCTTGCTTGGAATATCATTGGATGCTTGTGTAATATGATAAGCACATACTGACAGGATCAGGTCAAAAAAAATGGCAGGACAGTGATTGGGCTGCTGATAAGGCGATATGAGGAGATACTTGTGGGAAAATACAAAGGTTAAAGGTTTGTGCGATGTGACACTTTTGCTTATGGTTGTGTCACTGGCCTCGTTTGACCTTACTACCATTTTTCTGTCAGTAGCACTGACGCGTTGTGAACAGTGCTGCCCATTGTAACGTTCTGTGTGTTTATCAAAGTCACAGGCCGTTTCTGGTGCGGACAGAGCCAGTATTTTTAACTCTAAATGCCTCAGGCTAATAGTCTTCAGATGGTGCAGAATGATGCATATTGTCACACGAACATCTTTAGCCGATTGGTCCTAAGTGTACATGATTCCCGGGGGCCTTAATAAAAAACTCCTGACATGTTTTGAATAAAAACATGTTAGTAAACTTACTGTATTTTAATACCATGTACAAGAAAAAATATATATTCAGGATTCGAGATGACAGTTTTAAATATATTTTGTAATGATTTAAAACATATTTCTGTCTCTTTGCAGAGTCCCGAGCAGTTCTGCGTGAAGGCCCCTAACATCCCTGCTCGGTTGGGGCTTCGGCTCCCCTGGCCAGGTCATCGATTTGTCCAACCCTGCTCCCCCAGCCCCCTCTTCCCCATCGTAGCCGCTGCCAAGATGGCCACTAGTGGTGCTTCTCATCTCTCCTTGCCACTGTTATTTCATGTGATCACGCTGCTGCTATCACTGCTGCTCACTTATTCCCAAGCCTTAGGTAAGTATTTTGTTCAGCTTCTTTACTGTGTGTATCTTATCTTGGTCATTCAGTACCTCAATTGTAAAATACTTGGACATTAAGGATAATCAAGCAGTTTGCATTGAGGTCATTGACTTGTATCAGACAGTAGACGACACCTTGCCATTGTATCTTGACTTTACATCAGCAATCCGTCAAACTGAGCATGCAAGTAGTGACAGTGGAAAAGAAACCTCCAGCACAACCAGAACCTGCTTCAGTGTGAGGCACTAAGGCTAAGCAGAAGAGAAGCAGAAGTAATGTAGAAATAGTTTCTGCATTAAAGAAAAGTAAAAAGTAATAGCAGGGGGGGCGTCAAGATGCTTGCAGATTCCCCCCTTCTGGAAGGTGGAAGGGCTAAGAGACCCTCGTCTTAAAGTAGACAGGGCATCTCAGTAAAGAATTAAAAGTATTCAGGGCTTGCTGTGGTGGTGGAGGGGAAAGCGCGACCCCCATTTGGGGGCCTTGAGTCCTCGACGGGGTTGTCGTGGGTTCGACTCCCGGACCTGACGATATTTGCTGCATGTCTTCCCCCCTGTCCTTTCCCCCTTTCTGTTTGCCAACTGTCATATAAGGGACACTAGAGCCTGCAAAAAGCCCCCTGTAAAAAAAAAAAAAGAAGAATTAAAAGTATTCAAACCTTTAAGTAACAAATGAATGGACTGGCTCTTTTAAGCATCGTGATTGGACAGAGGTGAAAGAAGAAATATTAAAATCCTGTTTAATATTGGATTAAATTGATACCTGTTTTTGTTTAATTACTGGAAGCAACTTTAACGCCTTTTATATACAGTATAGTAGTTGACTTAGCACTTTTTAAACAGAAGCTTTAGTCCAAATAAAGCAGCTTCTGTCTTTTTGAGAAATTAAAAGCAGAGAATTCAGTCTCACCCAGGGTTTTATTTTAAAGAGATGCCATTAATGTACCCTAAGTGATTGGGTTCATTAGGATTTATCTTTGTCGCTTTAGTGGTTGATGTGGGTTACAAATGCTTACCTGTAATTCTGATTGGTACAAAACATCTGTTTCGACGGAGGTACAAAGATAAAGGGCTGTTGTATTTGATTAGACATGGAAATCTCGACCAGGACCCCTTTGTGAAAGATGTGTAATTCATTCACTGTGCATGTCTCACTCTTCACTGATTGATCCTTCCTAACTTCTCATGTTCGTAACAAGGGTGCATCAGTAGTTTCTTATCCCATCCTATCAACTCCTGCTCAGGATTTGTTCTGCACCATTTCCCCGTTTAAAACAGTCTTAGAGCAGCATTAAAGAGGCAAAACAAATATGAGTCTCTGCAGAGAATTAGAAGAAAGTGAAGAGGTTTCTCTAGGGTTTCGTTGTTTGTAAAACCCACATGACTGCATAGGTAAGTGCACTGCTGAAAAAAGAGTACATATAATAAAAAAATTGGTATCCATGTTTATTTGTTTGCCTCTAGATGTAATTCATGTCTGTAGATTCTGAAAGATGGCGGAAAACAAGATGGCGGCGCACAGTAGTGCAGCGGCTTCTCACGCTCCTAGTGAAAACCCTGAGTTACGTAGTTTTTACGTCGGTTCCGAGCCCAAACTTATGCGCCTTATGCGTATGAGTTATGGACGGACTGAACTTTGTAGGTTTAAGGACAGTTTGGTCACTAAAAACCTAGATAATAACA
>JAVLVB010000668.1:2559743-2590394 GCA_032876305.1 Orestias chungarensis | reverse complement strand
CTCTTGAACTCATCATGAACAAACCACTGCACGGACTACAATATCCGCACTTTAACACCGTTTATTCCTATTTTATTTATTTTACTTACTTACTTCGATTTTATTTATTTTAATTTTATTTTATTTTTTTAACTTATTTTATCTATTTTAATATTAGCTCTTGGGTGGAATAGTACCGTGAGTACGTAATTTCGTTCCATTTCATGTACCATCATGTATGTAGAATGATAATAAAGAATCCTTGAATCCTTGAATCCTAGATGTAATTTTCCTTCATCTCACTTGTGACATTCAGTTTTTTCTCGGGAGTTCCTTCTAACATGAGGACCACTTGATATTTTTTTTTAATCATCATGTTCTAAAAGAGATGTATGGTGGTTTGAGTGTCTGGTAATTCAAGCCTTTTTCTGCCTATAGAGCTGAAGGAAATCCCAAATTACAGATAGGGCGATGTCAATGTTTTTTGATATATTTGAAGCAAGTAGGCATATTTTCACTTCATTTCCATACAGTAGTTTATTTTTAGTTATTTGTTTGCCCAGCCTCACCATCTAACCTCCCATTCTGTCTCATATTTGCTTTTCTAGTTCTTAAGGGAGTAACATTGTACCTCTATTTATCGTCACATCGTTATGTTTGGGACACACACACACACACACACACACACACACACACAAACAAACAACCCCCTACACACAGTAGAGCACTTGTCCGTTTGCGTTCACTCCCACTCGCTGGAGTGAAAGGATGCCACCGTTTTGCAGAAAAGCCCGTCTGAAAGCATGATGTCATTCTTTCCCTCCCTTCCACTTTCTCTCCCTGACTCTCTCTGCCCTCCGTTCCTTTTTATTTACGCTCATAAATCACCCGGAGAAGGAGACGTTTTTTAATCAAAAGAGAAAGAAATATGGCTCAATAAATCCTGCCTCCCCAACTATATTAATGCCTAGCTTGTGTTCAAGTTCTATATTTATCTGCATGTTTGAATGCATCTGTAGTCAGGACCACATGTGTGTTTATGTCCTTACGCATGTGTATGTGTAAATTCTTAAAGATACTTATGTGGCCTGTCACCTTAGCTTCGTCAATGGTTTTTTGCAACATATTGATCAAGTTACAGACCTTTAATGCTTGCAGAGCTATAGTCATAAAAGTAGATGGCATACTGAGTCATTCTTGTCACAAGTAAGAGTTTAAATCGTATCCATTTGATAATTTGAACCTTGCATGTACACACTAACATACTTTATTAGTCAGGCCTTCCTTCTACTTGGATAGGCCTCCTTCTCCCTTGAGAATAGCTTTTATGAACTATGGCTGCCTTTGCACATATATAATATGTTTTTACATTTTATGCTAATTGATCTCATTTAGTTTTATTTATTTATATCAGTACATCAGAATAATCCTAGTCTGTGAACCTGTTTTTTCTGTTGATGACAATAATGACCCTTATCCTGATGACATAGATTTACTGCAGTGTAAGAAACAAACTCTGAGATTTTAGTCCATATTAAAAGACAGCCTTACATACCTACTGAGGATTAGTTAGCTGGGTATTTATGATGCAAACCTCCCATTCCAACTCATAGCACTAGTATTCTATGGGATTGAAATGTGGATGAAGAAATTGGGTTTAAATCATTATATCCTATGACCTGCTTGATTGTCCTTTTTGAGCAGCTTTCAAAAAATGCTGCACTGTGGTTATACAGGGTTAGACATTTTATTAAACTACATTTCAATCCCATCATTCATTTAATAGTGGTTGTCCTAGTTATTGTTTACTTATGTAAAATAAATTTCTATTTGAGGGTTAAAATATGAACAATACCTTATTTATCAATTATTTTTGTGGTGTTACACCCCTCCGCCTTTTACCCGTGTCTTCTTTCTCTGTTTTGGTCTTTTAAAGTTCTCCTCCGTAGTATTCTTGGCTAAAAAAACTTGAAATGGTAATTGGCATGAACTCACGTTGATGGGCTGAATGCATTCAATTATTTATATTTCTTTGAATCTGCTGTTTGTGATTAAAAAAACAAGACCCCACAGTGGAGCTGTTTCTTGCTTTTATAGCACGGCTCTTTGTTTCTCTCTCTGCTTTTTTTCTTTGCTTGGCTCTCTTCTTATCTTTTCCAGTCAAAAATAAAAGAAGGTTTGAGCTAACGTCAATTGGAATTTTATATGCACTTGGGTTCTTTTATTTTACTCTTTCAAAATAAGAAAAAAAAATGTATTTTTTTGTTTAAGATACACATAGGAATGTCTTACCTTACATAACCTGTTTGTATTTTCAGTACTGGGTCATAGAAACTGTCCAAAAACATTTTGTTCCTGAAATGCATCAGAAATTCAGCCTAATCTGCATAATTTATTACATTTTCTAAGTAGAATGGCATGATTTTTTTACAGGAGCAAAATGTAGGAAGGTGTAGTACTAAATACTAAATGAGTGTATACAGGATTAAATCAACTGAATAGTTTAACAGGGCCTAAAGCATAAATCTTGCCTTAAATGTGTGGTCCTCTGTTTGTGAAGCTTCTAGTGTCTTTTTTACCTTTGTTAATATAAAGAGGCTAGTGAAAGAGGAGACAAGCACCAGTAGTTTACTCTGTTTGCCAGAAGTATAAATGAGCAATAGAAAAGCGCGTGAAGGTTGCTGTTCATTCACCTGCTCATTGAAAGCGGTTCTACACATCAACTGTTGCATTAAGAACGATTTTCCCCGCGGTTGTGATGAGAAAGTTTCTGTGGAGGATGTAGATTCAGTGTTTTACCTTGTGTGTTCTCTCTATGGTCCGTTTTCTCTCCATTTTCTCCGTCTCGTCATTTGTTTTGATCTGGGCCGCAACACCTTTGGCGATTTGAGGTGTCCTCTTCCTTTAATGAGCCAACAAGTGTCAATTGCCTCAAGTGAGTCTTTTAAGTGTAACAAAATTGTTCCCAATTCACCTCTCCACAGGCTCTGCATGTATATTGATATCAGATACACAATCTTAAGTTTAATATCTGTCTTCCCTGTCAGGAATTGAGTGTGTTTATGTCCAATAAGTTGGAGGATACTTTATGTCCTTCTTTTATTAGCCTTGAACAGCAGTTTCAGTGGGACCACTATGTGCATATCACAAGTCTCACTCTTTATAATATAAAGGGATAGTTTTTTACCTTTGTGCATCATAACCTGAGATGTTCTTGCAAAGTTTTTTTTTTTCTCTTTTTATGGTCTAAAGAAAAAGAATGTAAAGGAAAACAGAGCTGAGAGAACCCTAATCCATGCCCCGTATAATGTATACATGCAACTAGTTTGGGTCTTTTTGATTTCACTTAACAGTTTGTTTTGAGCAACCATTTAGTCATTTTGTCCAATTATCAAAATGTGACCTGTTTTTTCTAAGCTGATGTCTCAAATTAAGGAATTACTTTGTGATCTTTGTCCTTTTCTCTGGAAAAAATAATTGTTTACATTAAGTTTCTGAAGGGAACATTTTTGTTTGTTTTTCTTTTCATCACAGCAAGTCACCCATCTTTCTTTTATATTTTCTCCTCAGGATTTACGAAAACACAGCGAGACAGCCTTTTCCCCTTTGTGTTGTTTTTCCTAGTTCAAGTTTAGCCTTGTTTTTTTTGGGGGGATCTTTGTTGGAAGTGACTCTCAGTGAAAACCTCCAAACAAGACAAAGCAAGACTGGTTTAGAAGCTTGGTTTCCATAGCGATGGCGCTTGTCCACGCAGCCTATGAGAATTGGTCTTGATTGATGGAGCTTGGTTGTTTAGGCCCAGAGGGTGTGTGTGTGTTTGTCCGTGTGTATGTGTGTGGAGGTCTAATTATGCATTCACTTGAATGCACACTTGGCTTGATCAATCTGTCTGTCCTTCTGCTCTTCTGTCTTTTTCCGTATTCTTCTTGACGTACACCTCCAAATGGTGCACGCAAACTGAAAAGGGACAGAGTTTCTTTTCATGTCCGGGACTAATGGACAGTTGTCATTTTGCATAGCTCTGTTATTGTATCACAACAGTATAGAAGTCGATCTAAAACAGGATGGGTTAACCATAGCTCTGAAATAAATTCACACACAACATGCTGCATATTTACCTGTTTTTCGTGAGATTTTGTATAAAAAAAACTAAATGTTTTAACAGGCAGATTAAATGAATCATCTCAGGCTATTTCCTGTCTGATCCACCTTAGCTGCATCTATACTGCATACTAATACTGTTGAATTCACAATTTAAATTCCCCCAGTGTTTATTTTGGGTATTGTAGTTTAAAAGCTAAACATTAGTTTGTTTGTTTTTTACTCCAAAACCTTCATTAATTAGGTTAAGAGTTCTCTGTTTTGAAGTCATTTATTAATATTTAGCACGTAGTTTAATGTCGCTACCATTGAATAGTTGTGTTCACTTGTAAAGGTTTTGTGTTTCAGCTCAAAGTAAAAAGGAAAAAATTTTTTTTTGCATCTTACGTTTATTTGCTTTATTAATACTCGTTTTTATAGTTGTTACATTTGTTTTACTTTGAATATTTATTTCAGTTCTTCAGGTGTAGTGTAAAATGTTTAGCACGTAAGAACATGTGGTGGTGGTCCGTTAGAAATTCAGCAATGTTAGATATTGTTTCCAGAGGAAAAACCAAAAAAATACCATTATATACATTAAACCAATTTTAATATTCATCTATAGCAAATATGTCTATTTTA
The DNA here is from genome assembly GCA_032876305.1 of Orestias chungarensis. Classification (NCBI taxonomy): domain Eukaryota; kingdom Metazoa; phylum Chordata; class Actinopteri; order Cyprinodontiformes; family Cyprinodontidae; genus Orestias; species Orestias chungarensis. The sequence goes on along the minus strand of JAVLVB010000668.1, from coordinate 2,585,693 downwards.
GAATTTTTACAACGTAATAAAGATGGAGTTGCAGGTTTTTTTAGTTTATTTTTTAGCACGATATTGCCAGGTGTTCTTTTTAGATGTTACTGGTAAATGTGCTGTGAAAGATACCTATTTGTAGCAAGATGGATAACAAGTGCTCTTTACCAATTCTCTTCCTTTCCCTGCAAATCACTGAATGGCTCTGCATCAATTTGTCTCCCACTTTGCTAATTCAGTGGATAATGGCTCCTATTTATGAGTAGAGAACCTTTTTTCTGCCAATTACGGTATTAGTCATAAAGCCATTCCCCTCTTCCTCCTACAGCCTCCCCCCATCAAACAACAACAGTAAAGTACTGTAAATGGAGCCATCTCATATTCACATTCCCACCTCCCACTTTCCACCGCGTTAAAATCGCAGTGCCTGTGTGTTCTTTGTTATCGGGTCCAGCAGAGGTAGCGGCCAGTAGCAGGTGGTTGCTGTATTAGCTTAACAGGCTTGTGTGTGCACAGTGTGAGCGTTCCCCCTCCCCTCTTTTGCAGCAGCCCCGCGTGCGTTGATCAGGTCTATTCTTGGGGAGGTGTTAAGATTGCTGGTTATTTTAGCGGAGGCCGTGTCCCGCTGCCAGCCTGATAAAGACCCGACTCTGTGTGCTTATCTTTGCTCTGCCGTACCTCACTCTGTTTGAGAAAAGCTTAGGGAACAGAGAGAGACATTAAAAACGACAAATGTCCACTGCAGGAGGAATGTCCTTTCAATCTCACATGTGTGACATAATGCATGCTTTCTCGCTTTTATAGGAATACTCCTGTTTTAAGATGCAATGCAAGAAATTTATACACAGATTAACAGCTGCACGGAAGGAAACAGAACCCTTAAATCCCTTTGCTTTTTTTTTAGCTTGAATACTCCAGCTCAATATCACACCAAATGATGTTGCACAGAACACAATGCCCTGTCACTATCACATTTTGCCACTCCAGGTGTAAAAACTTCAAGCTTCAAGCAGGCCTGACCAGAGAACGGAGTAACGGGGTTTCAACAGATTGATGTCAAGGAAGCAATCTTTTAAGGGATTTGTTTGAATCTAAATGCTGACATGTCATTCTTTTTTACAAAAATGGTTTCTTTTCAAGCCTTATGAGCACAAAACATAACATGTTTCTTTGTTGCCCACACATGACAGTGTTACAGCCTCTTTTCAGCTAAATTATAATTACGTAGTCAAAATATTGAACCAAATTTTCATAACTTGATTTAAATGCAACTGGGTTTCTTTTCACACAGTCAGCAAAAGGCCTATGCTGTTGAATATAAGACTGTCAATAAAGAATATGCATTTTTGTATTGTGTTACTTGGTTTTGGTTTCTGCATGGGCACGGTGGCTTTTGACATTCTAAATCAAAACAACCTATTAAAATTATTTGTACGTTTCAAAGGTTTGGGTTGAAGTTAATCTAATAATTTTTTCGTGTTTCTTTACACCGTAGCTAGTGACTTGGTTTGAAGGTAGCCCTGAAAAAGTATTGAATCCCATTGAGAATCTGTGGAGAGAGCTACAAATTAGGGTGATTGCAATGAGGCCTTCCATCCTGAGACATTTTAAGCTTAGCTCATCAGATCATTTCGGAAATTACAAGGAGATTGATGCAAAAAGCTGGTCATCATACACAACAACATGTAGTTACAATTCTAATGACACATTTTTCTTTAATTATGAGGTAAATTATATAGTGGTAATGCTCATGTGTAGTTTTTTAAGATATTTAAGATTTCATGGATTTAGTGTCATGTCAAAATAACATTGCTTCAATAAAAATATTGAGCTCACTCTTTTCAATACAATGCATGAAGAATGCAGCATAAGAATAATGGAAATGTTGCTTTTTTGCGTACTACTTCTAGTTCTGGAGGGAAATCAAAGAAAACAAAGGTTGTAGAATTGAAATCATCAAAGTGTATGTTGTGTAGTCTTGCAGTTTAACACTGTGGTGACTTTACCTGCACTATTTGCTCAGCTGTCAACATTAACTGGCACTAAAAATGGACACAAAGCCCTAAAAGCTTTTTCTCGCTTTAGTACTACATTGTGTTTGATCCTGATGTCACATCCAATCCAGAGGTTGAGACCAGTTTATTGCAGGAAACGTCGTAAAAGTACCCGTTGATATTTCTGGATGCACTGTGCCATCACACATGACCACAAAACATTTTAGGCACTTAAAAACCAGACATTGTTCAAGCTTTTCTACCCTACAATTACTGGTGTGGTAGTGAGGTTAAAAGAAAGAGCATAGACTTAAAGTCAGCGTTAACTGGCAGATGAGGCCCAGAGGCATATAGCTAAAGAGAACAGGAAAAAAAGGTTAATTATGCTCATCAGAGTTCACACTATCATAAACTCCATACCCCCCCGTAGTAATTGCAGTATAATTTTATTTAATAGGCCCACGGCCACCTGAAGGGGGTTTTGATGGTTTATTCATAAAAACACATACAGGTTTCTTTTAAAAATTAAAGCAGTACAAAAAAGAAATATTTTAAGTGTAGTCTAATCTTTCCTCGTTTTCATTGTTTTATCCATGAAAGACGAGGCACAAGTACATAGCAATAGAGCCGAATGAGCACAAAAAAAACAATGTTGGCTTGAAATTTTACTGGGTAATTTACCCTGGGGTATGTTTTATTGAAAACACACATTTCCTGGTTAGAAAAAATCAACAGCCAAAAAAAACAACAACCTGCCACATCTCAGGGAAGTGTATTAAGACCCATGAAGATTCACTGATTATGTTTTGTTAAATCTCAATCCTGCATTTGACACTATGCACCACATCACTTTATTAATGCATGATATAGTTGGGATATTTGATCTTTATTAAAGAAAGTTAATAATTACATTAGATCTAACCAAAATTTAGATTTTTTTCTTTTTTTTCTTTGTTTTGTTTTGTTTATTTATTAGTGTTTTTTTGTTTTTGTTTTTTATAGGCTAGGCTGATAAACCTGTTCCCTTTTTCACACACTAAAATTTAGAGTTGGCATTGAGTTTTACTGCTACATTAAAGACATTGAGCATTACTTTACAGATTGGTCATTTAGATCCAGCTGTCTAGTGAACAACACGTTTTTGACAGTTTAACCAATCCAATTTGTCTATATCAAATTTCTTCTGAAAACTGGTCGATCATTTCTTTCTCGTTTTAAAATATTGCCTCAAACATAAATTTGAGATTGTTGCCGAACTATTAATTTGTAATCTAGATTACAAAATTAGTTACCACCTCTAGATGATTCAGAAGTCCGCTTTTAGACTTTTGACAGGATTTTTTTGGACATGTTTATGGGTTAACTCAATATTTTTTCTCTGCTTTAACAGTTGCTTTTGAAATGTGTTTGAAGTCTTGCCATTGCCTTTTAAGGTTTTGTGTGTTCAAGCTCCAAATCATATTTTATTGCAGTTTAGAGCCCTATATTATTAACTATTTTTACATGATAAAGATCCCGTTTAAATTACCTTTACTTGCTTATTTGGGGAAAACGGAATGTCTCCCTCTTATATACGCACATCCTTTAATGGTGAGTTGCAGTAAAGCGCATGAGCATTTCTTTTAAAAGACTCATTGAAATTAACCTATTATGATAAAAAAAAAAGTGTTTTGTGGTTTGTCGTCATAAACAAATTGCCTCTTTACACAAAGTGTAGCTCATCACAGTGTGGAGCAACTTGAAAACTGTCAGTTGCAAGTAATAAGAGCTGGAGCTTGTGAAAGTTAGGAAAACTTTTTTTGATGAGTTGTCCAGCCCTTTTTATAGCACACTCAATCTTAACAATTCCCTAGTTTTTAGACCTCCTGTCACCTTCTTTCTATACTCTCCCAGTATTGCTTCCACCACTGACCTTTCCACCTGCTCCTTCACTCGTCCTGTCATTTTTCAGTTTTATTTCCATCCATCCGCTTTTTTTCTTCACAGCTCTTTTTTTGGCTTAGTTTCTTGTCTTATTTTAAACCCCAATAGTGAAACTTTATACGGTACATTGTATAAAAACAGTCTGGAATATTTCAGGAATTAAATTCACACAGACGCCTTGCCATTCACATTTATTCTACATGTCTCTAATCTTGCGAAGCAGGAGGAGAGGGTTGGAAAATGCAACTGGGTGGAAATGTCAAATGGTCCACGGGAAAACTAATCAAAGAATGCCGGCCTTCAGTAAGAACCACTGCCATGGGCTTGCTGTGTGTAAAGCCCTCTTCTGTCTCAACAGAGGGCACATTGTATAGGGAGGTCAAATCTAGAGAAGCTGTTGTTTAAAGCTGCACAGTGATGTTTCGGGTGGAAATTGAAAGTGTAAAATGCCAGAAGGGATCATTTTATGCAGCAGGAGTATGAAGTAGGCCACTTCTTGGAAGGATAAGGCATTCACTTCACACCACATCTTTTATATTATTCCTACCATATAGATATGTGTGAAATAGACATATTTTCTTCCCTGTCTTTTATATAGTATTTTTTGAACCAACCTTACCAGCACAGGAAGCATAATAATGAAACGACACTGACTGTTTCATGAATTGCATATGTGGAGCTTCAGAAGTGTGAAAAACTAAGGAAATTTTTTTTTTATCCTTTATAGTGCCTAGCAAATTTTATGCAATATACTTTCATCTGGTTGGAAGATATGTTTAGTGTTTAATTTTATCTTTATAGCAATGTACATTAAAAATGCTTAATATTTGGTGGCGGGGAGTTGAACTTTGAATGTAGTTGCCCTATTTTCCTGAGACGCAGTTCTCACTCTTCTTTCCTTCTGCCATGTCTCATGCCATTTCTTCTTTGCTACATTCTCCTTCTCCGCACCTCTCTCTGCTTGATAACAAATTCAGGAGTTCTCTCTCATATGTGTTTAGCGGTGCTTGGAGACCTGTGTCGGCCGATGGTCCCTCAATTTTTAATTTGATGTTGTGCGCTTTGCCGTTTGATCATTGCTGTATATCTGTGTGATTCAGATTTAACAAGTTTCCCACGAGGCAGCAGTTTTTTTTCTTCTCTCTTTTTCTGTCCAGTATCTTCTCTTAAGCCTACTTTAACCTAGATACGTGTAAAACTTTTAATGGAATTCGTTGATTCTTGATAACAAAAATGGATGCTATTTTTCTGTTTGTACAAATCAAGTACTGATTGGTTTGCAGCATCCCCAGCAGCAGAAACTGTTAAGTTATGACCATAACGAGGACAATTCTCTTTTATAGGGTCATAACTTTGATGACCTTTTCCAAAGAGTTTTTTTTCTCCGCACTGGACCTTTTCCTTTGTCTAATTCCTTGTGGTATGATATACATGTAAGCTTGTAATCATCAAAACCTTGGCATTACCATATTAATTCAAATGTAGTGCATTGCGGTATGAGGAGTGGATAGAAGAAGATGTGCATAGTGAAAATTAGCTACAGACCGAGATAAGATATGTGTGGAAGCTTGCACACGCTCTCAGTTGACATTTGGAAGTGAGTTCTTTGTGAAATGTAATTAAAGTAACTGAGTTAGCGCCAGTACTGCCGCATTTGTCTTATAGTCTGTGGTAATGTATGTTTTTCTTTGCTCTCCAGCACCGCCGCGCTTCACTAAAGTTCCTGTTGACCAGATCGGTGTCTCAGGGGGTGTGGTCTCCTTCGTCTGCCAGGCAACGGGGGACCCCAAGCCGAAAGTTAGTTGGAACAAGAAAGGGAAGAAGGTGAACTCTCAGCGCATAGAGGTAAGTTTGTGAAATATGTTGTGCCTTTTTGAATGCGTGCTGGGCTGACTTAATATGGACAGACAGAGTATTTATGTTACGGTCATGTCATACAAGACCATGCCAAAAAATGACAACTCTAGTTGCTCGCATGCAGGTCTGTTGAAGTGTATTATTAAATGTAGCCTGCAATTGGAATTAATTCAATTAAAAGGATTTGGTGTTGTGTAAAACTGGAGGACAGTTTGTTCTCTGCTATTGCTTAGGATTTATGTTAAATTGCAAAGTAGTGGAGTCTAAAGTACCCTCTTTATTACTTCATGTACTCGTCACAGAAGTGTTCATGTTTAGTCGTGTTACAATCAGAAACCTTAACATAGTTTTCTTGTATTTAATGATAGACCAGCACTGAAGAGCGCATGGTTACTAATCGGTGCCCGTCTGTATGTAATTTCGGATTAGTACTTTAGAGGTTTGTTGAACATTAGTGACTGAACAGCATTAAGAAAATCAAGGATTATATAGAGAACGTATTGGCAGAGTTAGCATTTAAAACCTTATGCAAAGCTTTCTACATTTTGCTAAACACTGGCTCATCCGTCATCTAGCAACTGCAAAGGCAAACTTATAAATATATGCCTACTAAACTACCTAAGTTGACTCGTTGGCAAAGAGAGTATTAGGAGAGGGAGCCAAGAGGAATGAGGCATCTCTGGAGATCCAGCAGATATCCACTGCTCAGGCTACTGTCTTGACAGAATAACTATTAGTTTTCCATTCCACAAATCTGCCTTTCCTGGAAGAAAATGAGAGTCTGTGTTAAAAGAAAGCTGTAAGCAGTCTGATTCACTTTGCCTCAAACCAAGTATGACACACTAAAAATTTTGGAGAAACTTCCCTGTTGATATGAGACCAAACGTAGATTTTTGGATAAGATGTAATTTACAATGGTTTTGTGTCCATTGGCAACGCTACCTATCACCTTGAACAAATACGTGGTTTATTCAGCTGAGACAGGAAAGCTGAATGGAGTTTATGAAAGTGTTGTTGAAAGAAAATCCTGGGCAAAAACGAAGAAGACTGTTGGAGGCGGCATCATACAGTAGTTACCCGCTACTTTGTCTTAATCCATCTCTCTACTTTTAGTTGTTCTCTTCTGCAGTCTTAAATTAAATTGACACTGCAAGGAGTTTTATTTCAGCTTAAAAATGATCATATATCTGTTTTTAAATATATTTTAGATTTCCTCTCATGAGTTTGAGAGTGAATAGATGCAGAAACCTTCCATCAAACATTTCATGGATTTATTACTTCTTTACCCTTTAAACTATTTAAACATCTGTCATTAGCTACAGCTGCAACAAAAGGTGAACTGGAAACCTTCCACTATATCCTTCTGGCACTTCACCGAATTTGTTATTGTCACATATTTCCATGATTATTTTTTTCCTTTTCCTGGAAGCAGCCCTGTCTGGATGATTATGCCTGTGTGTTATTCATGATGTTTGCTATTCACATCTCGCCAGGCATCCCAGATGGCATCTCTAAAAGTCTTGACTGATGCTCAATGTCTCTTAATTAAAAAGTAGCTTTATTTAACAGTGACAACAGTGACAGCACTCAGATCTATGGGCACATCGAACTCCTGCATTCATGCATAGCGGCATGAGGGAAACCGTGGGGGAAGGCGCTTTAAAGTAAAAAAATAAAATAAAATGACAGCAGCATCAACAGGAAGATCAGAATCCCAATTGAGAACAAAATAAAAAGACAACTTCTGTCTGTGCTTTCTCCTACTCTGCATGCTAAGTAAAAAACAAAGCCAAGGGCGCAGAGGATCCTAGGCGATTGGACACTTCACTTCTTTCCATTAAACTGGGTATAAAAATTTGTAAAGTGGGTGTTGAAGGGGTAGTTTTATTTTTGTTCTTATCTTCTCTACCCTCTAGACAGTTCCTTTGATATTGATCACGATGCCATGCGCGGCAGTGTTTTTATCCTAATTAGCCGCTCAGGCTTGGGATGTGCGTCACATGAACAGCAGAGTTGCTGAAGGCTCCTGTTTGTGATAAAAAGTCACACTTTGCTCAGACAGTTGGAGCAATAAAACCTCGGTTAAAGTGGTACAAGCTTCCATTTAGGAGGACTAGACACTGGAATGGTAGTTTTGGATGCCAGACTGGAAGTCAAATATTTGACGGGTTTATCCAAAATTATAAAATAAGACATAACCTCAGAAAATCACCTTTTTTGTTCATTTTTGCAGAATTGCTTCCATCAAAATTCTAGTTTTGCAATCGTTGATATATAGATTTTTTGTGAGATCAGATAAGGTTATTCAAATACCAACCGGTGGCAAGATTATGTGACTGTGGTGTTGATAGACTCTCCAACAAATATCACAACTTCATATTAACGGAACATAAACAGACCAGTTACTGTTTATGTAGCCACTAATAGCAACCACGATCCTAACCCATGTGTTTTCTGTCTCTGTTGTACTTTCAATGACTTGTAAACAAGAACAATTAAGAACAGTGCAATATAACAGTTGTAAACATGATCGAAAACAAAGCATACACCGTATGGAGAGGGACATTTTCCTGAATTGATGTTTTTATGATTCTGTGGTTTTAAAAGAATTGAATAAAGCAGATTTTAAGTGCATCCGTGTTAATGTTAACTATTCACAGTGGCACTGTGTTCATGCTTGAGTCTAGGGATGCAGCGATACCACTTTTTTCCAAAAATGAGTAGTGTACGAACACTTGCATTTGAGTACTCACCGATACCGAATACTTACGCCATTACAGATATAGTTACTTTGGATTTTTTTAATTTTTCCACAGATATTGTTATTTGAACAACATTTCGTATTATCTGCAAACATACATTACAAACACAAATTTAACAAAAATACTGTCGAATACTGAAATGCTTTTTTGCGGTACTGAGGACAGCGACTCAGTGTGGCGTGGTTTTTGTGCCGCCAGGTTTGCAGGCGAGGAGCTGTCTGGGGGAGCAATGGTTGTGGGCGTGTGTGTGTAAACCTCAGGCGCTCAACTCTGACAAACTGCTCGCTCTGCTCGCGCTCGGCTCTGTGTCTGCACTCGCGGCTCTGCTGAAATGTTAGTGAGTCTGAGAGTATGAATCAACCTTGTGTATTTGGAAGGAATGATTAAATTGGATGAAAAAGGCCAGTCTTTGAATAGCTGGGAGAGCGGCTCATTTACATACAATGTAGAGTTGCGGACGCGGAGCCGAGTGGGCGGGCAGTTTGTCGGAGTTGAGCGCTTGTCCAGGCACCTTTGAGCAGGCGCGCTTACCTGTTATTCGTGCGCACAGGTGGCTCAGAGATCACGGCATAAGGCCTACCCAGGCCCAGTAGCAGCGCAGCGGGTGGTATCGGTGGCAATTTTATGAGTACGAGTAGAGTACTTGAACTGATATCGGCCCGATACCAGTGTCGGTATCGGTGCATCCCGACTTGAGTCTAGTTGACAATACAAATAAATAAATAAAGTTAAACAACACAACCTTATAGTATGATTGGAATGGCCACTTTTGAAGCTTAATCTATTTTATTCTGTGACCTAATTGAAGCTACATGTTGTCCATTTCTTGTTGCCGTCTCTGGTGAACTCCTTCCTCATGATATTAAAATTAAAATCCCAAACAAAAATTTGTTTATTATGCTTCATTTCACAGACCATTGAATTTGACGAGGGTGCCGGCGCTGTGCTTCGAATCCAACCTCTCCGAGCACCACGTGATGAGAACATCTACGAGTGTGTGGCAGAGAACAGCGAGGGCGAGATTACTGTCAATGCCAAGCTCTCCATCATCAGAGGTAAATCCCCTGCCTGTGTTATATTTTTTTATTCCTTTCCCCTATCATGAAGCCATCTTGGAGTGAACCTTTTGCTATTTATTTACAAGCACAAATACACTGTTCAACGTGTAATGCCTCAGTGTTTTAGATTTGACTGCAATCCAAGAAGTAGTTCTGAATTTTTTTAACTGCTGTTATGAATTATAAAAGTAAAAGACGCATTAAACTTGTAACAGTTGGGTAGTAAATCAAATATGCTGACAAAACACATAAAACAAAAGCATCATATAGCATTATGTTTTTATTGTTTATTGGAAGGTACCGTTTTTAATACTTTAAAGCAAAAAAGGATTTTAAAAGTCAAATTTTTGCTTTGCTTTTTTTAAGAGGAGTACATCAACCAATTCTTCAGGACAGTTTTTTGAGATTTAAATGATAACATTTCCTTTGCAAGGTTTTTTATTTATGTTAAAAATTTGTAATTCTGTGGTTCTAAATTTGTAATCTACCCAAACCCTGGGTGACTGCCAGGTCCTTTTCAGTTGAAAATATCGAGGGATGTTTGTTATTCATACATAATTTCGAAGAGGCCAATCAACTGTATTCATCTAATAGCTGGACCTTTTATTGGTAGCCCTAAGAGCCTCTTGATGAATTGGTTTGATTGGGCATCCACAGATAGGCCACGGCAGCTGACAGATGTGCCTGGACATCCCATACAAGAGTTTACACAGATAAAGCAGGTGTGAAATAACTAAATAGTATGAAGTGGTACCTGACAAAAAAAAAATTAAAATGAAGTGTTGACAAAATACCATTGAAGGCAATGAGGATGTTATCATAGGTGAACAAAACTGTTGCTTCATACCAGATTTCTTTCTCTTTCATTCCACCTGCGTCTCACTGCTTGCAATGCATAGAACCACACAGTGTCTTTTTCCTCTTTTCATGTCCACCGCCATCAACCTTGATTCTAGGGCTGGATCAAACTGAGTTAATGCTGCTGGGCTGGCAGCACAAACACTAGGCCTGTCTGACTGTCGGGTCCACCAGCACTAGTGTGGGCAGCATTTGTCTGGTGGGAACGTTGTGCCAGAGACAGGAAACCTTGGCCAACATAGCTTAGTCATTGTTAGACACAAACCTGCAGTGCTTTCACTAGGGTCCGAGTTCCTCTGGTGTAGAGATGCTGTTAGAATTTGGAAAATTTTACCTGGGGTACATTTTGAAAGGTATTTTTGTTGTTCTTTCTTTATAACTTCTTAACCAGGTCCATTTATGACAGCCATACAGACTGGCAAATTATTAAACAAAGTTTTAAACCAGGGCTTGCATTGCATATTAAAGCAATATCACACGAGAAGGAGTGCTATTTCGGTGAATATCGGCACTGGTGTGATTCGGTCTGCGGCACGCGGCCTGTGGCCGCGTGCCGCAGACAATCACACGTGCCGATGTTGCTATTATACAACAGTTCTACAAACCCATTTTATTAGTTAGCAAAATTACACCTCAGAAGGTTGTGATCTATTTGTTTATTTGATGATCCGATAGTTCCTCGACAACGCTGTTGCCAGGCAACGAACGGTAACATTTTCTGCTTACAAGCTTTAAAATTAACTGTTAGAATTCTGGTGTAGCGGAGCGATACACCTGTAAACAGTCCCAGTGCTGTTATCGGTGAATATCAGCACTCATGGAAAGTCTCTCGTCCAATCAGATTAATCGGTCGAACCTAACTGTTGTATAATAGCAATTAGCATCTGTTGTTATTACAGATGCTAATCTGTGTTTAAATCTGTGTGTAAACTATAGAACAGTGAAATTTCTAAAGGTTTCTAAAGGTTCAAATGAGGCAAGTTCTCTGAAATGATGAAGCATCAAAGGATAGAGCAGAGCATGTTTTCTGCTCTCCAAAGCCTTCGTTATAGCTACTTTAAGAATTGCTTTGTCTTACTGGCAAAGTGAACAACAAAAATGTGTACGCCAAAGATGTTTTTTTATAGCACCAGGTTGAAGAACGTTATAGCAGCATATTTCTGGACTTTTCACGTGATCAGGACCATTTAGTCTTAAAATTATCTGATTCTGGTCAGCAACCTGTATGCAGCCAAGGGATGGCATCGTTTGTACTGTATAGTATGACATTTTAGAATATCTCTTAAAAAAATGATGTGTATTGTTGTAGTATGTTCTGGTTTGTGAAGTACTTTAACATGGTAATTTCAAAGGACGTTGCCAAAATAAACACCTGGGCCTTCAGGAGGAGCACAGAAACAGTCCGGAGCAATCCACATTAACAGATGAAAAATGTGAAGTTTTAAAAATCACCTCCGGGGTTCACTGGAAGAGGGTAGATCTCCTGTGCAAGACAAAGCACTAAAGTATGAATGCATGTAAGTTGATAGAGTTTCCACAGTGGATAGAAGAAATGCCCTGTTTTCTTTTTTAACTAAGCCCCAGGGACCCAGAATTTACCCACAAAGATCATCAAAGTTAGGAAGGAACCTAGGAAAGACAGCCTCTGTAATACGGTGAACACAGGTGACATGTAATATCTGTCAAGAAAACAGAAATGGGAAATTAACGATTTTTGGCTAAAAGTAAAGAAGGCTGGTGAATTTTAGGAGTTAAATGCAAATCATAGTTAAAGAAAAAGAACAGCAGAAAGCACAAGAATTTAAAATTTTTGCAATGTTGGCAAAATATGAAGTGAGACAACAGATGGTGATTGTGGATGATTGCAGTGTAGAACAGGTGAGAAAGAACAATGGCTGAACATGGGTTCTTGGAGCACAGCAAAGGATTACAGAATATGGGACAAGGCACAAGGGAAGTGTTTCCAGTGAACAGTAGGGATGTTGTCTGGGATTTAGAGGGACCAAAAATGGGTCGCCACAATGGGTGACTTGGCCGGAATGCCATGGTCCACATATGGCAGAATGCTCAGCTGCATGTTTATTGGAACCTATATTGATGCTTTATCAAGTGCAGTTGCACAGGAAAAATTTGACCACCTATACAAGTTGTTACAGACATGCATACTTTCCAGAGAACACAGCTCATTCTTCACCAAACCATAAAGATTTTTTTGTGTAAATCCTAAACTATAAATTGTATACATTTACAGTACTGTGGGAGTGAGTGTTTGTCTTATGGTAGGAAGAAGCACGTTTTACAGCATTTTCTTCCATAGACAGAGCTGATTTACTATGACAACATAAATGACCTGTCTTGAGTTTTAAATACAATGAAAAATAGCTCATTGTTCTCCACACATATATCAACATATTTCTAAGTATATGCACACAAAAAGCAGAGATGTGAAAATACAGTCAACTATGTATGAATGTAAAACCTGGTACTTGAACAGCTATGGAAATATGCACACTACAACCGAGGCACGTAAACGGAATTTCTCTCCCCTTTTTTTTTAAAGTATCGTCTAACAATAACAAAGCCTCGCTTTCTGTTCTGTTGCTTGGTTCTGTGTTTGAGTGTGTGCGCATATGTTGATGGCAATGGCGGTTGCATTTAGCTTTGACTGTGACACCTCCTTGGCTGTTACTTCACTGTCACAGCTGAATACCTAAGATGGGGGCCATCTGGCTCCACTAAGACTTTCACAGCGTCCTCTGGGAGTCCTTGGAGGGGGACCAACAGGTGTATGAAGTGCATTCTAGAGATGACATGACTATCTGTTGCTTTTTGTTGTCATCTTTTGTTTTTGTTTGTTTTGTTTTTTCTTCTTTTGATTGGCCTTTTTTTCCCCACCATGTTTTCTATTGTCAGAAATAACACACAATTGCCACCGGGGGACCATTAGCTCCCTATGTTGTGAGATTACAGAGAGTGATCATTCTTTGAGTATTGCCCCATTTACTCTGCTGCAGTATTGTTAAGTGGTTAAAGCTGAAATTAGATTCGTCCTGGCAAATCTCAGGGACTCATTACATTTGATAAAATCTGTGTTACATTTTTCGTCTTGGAAGTATTTTTTATCTTTAACTATTCCATCCGTAAAACAGATCTCTTTCTGGTGGAGCTTTTATTGTGGTAAGTAATTGAGTCTGTTAAATTAAACCACTTTATCGTTGTATTTAAATCTTTGCACAAAGGAACAGATGCTATTGCATGTCCTCAAGTATTCCACTTCACTTCACTCCTTGTTTTATTTAGCCACTCCCAGCCAGGTGAAGCCAATTAAACTTCGTCACCTGCCATTATGAAAACCTTTCCAGTCAACTAGCTTTTTGATACCTAGCACCCATCTTGTTCATGGTTACGCTTTTCTGTATTGTAGAGACTTTTTGCTTACTTAATGTTTACTTTTTTAATATATGAAAATAGTTGAATATCATGCTAACACTTTTTGTGTAAAACAGTTGTTTTATTCATTAATAGTATATAAAGTGAAATCATGTTACACTACAGCATTAAACCATTCAAGCGTGTATCGTATGAATCATTACCTTGAGTAAAGCATTTAACTAACACTAAACATGCTCTCTGTACATTGGCTCCTTATTATTGGCTCCTTATCATTATTATTTTGTTAATGGTTTCCATTTTTAAGCATCTAAATCTAAACAAAATAGAAAAAAGAGCCCGGCGAGACAAGAATTTGTTTTTGTATAATTGCATTTTCTTTATCTTAAACGTTTGCATCCACTCATCTTGAGTAAACTACCAAAATTCTACACTGCAAAGGGTACAACTGACTTGAAAATATGATGCTACCACCACTATGCTGAGAGACTGTAAATATGTTGATGTGTGAGTGAATTACCTTCATTCTTCCAAATATGTATTCCTTTTATGAAAAACTCAGTCTTTCTTCAGGGTGACAAAAAAATCTTTCCCATTTTTCTAGCCCATGTGAGCAGTTGCCAATTTTAGTCTTACTTGAAGTTGCCCATTTTAGGGCAGTCACTTTGTGACGGTACCCTCTCAGTCCATGTTGAAATTGTCTCTCCTTGGACTGTGATGCTGAAGTGCCAGCATATTCTGATTTATCATTGATTTACCTCTTTATACTTTGGACTTGAACAATATAAGAACTTTGCTTTTACTCGACTGTGCATTCAGGGACAAAAGTGTTAGATATAAACCAAATCACATAAAACAAGTTTGTTTTTAAATGATTTGAACTGTGTGGTTTATTGTGACCCAAGAGGCCGACACCAAATCAAAAATAATGTTTGCACTGTTGAGGCTAACTTTATGGATTCCATAATTTTATGGATTCGACTAAATTACAGCTTGTGACAATGATGTCAATTATAGGTAAATGTAAACTCATACTAACTATATCGTACTTAGCAATCTGTAATTTATTTTTCCTTAACGAGGTTCTGTTTACACTGAAGCACAACTGTATTATTCTAAATTTGTGTAAATAATCAGAACAATTTTGGTTATTTTCAAAAGTTTGTTTTGTTTGGTGCTATATTTTTATTGTGTTTTCAATTTGGTTTGTCTTCTTTCTTTATGCCTTTGCTTTACTAATTCAAGCTGACTTGATGTTGAATGGGGTTGCATACAAAGCCTTGTGCCAGTTTGTCCATGGCTCAAACTAAATGAAAAATAAATAAATAAATTCAAAACGAAACAAAAGCAGGTGTGTGTATGTGTGAAAGAGAGAGAGTAGGTTTTCATTGTGACATGTGTGTGCCGTAATGATCGGTCAGCATGTCAGACTGGTTTATGCTGTGTTTATTTCTATGTATGTGTGTTCAGCAGACAGATGGGGACAAAGAAAGAGAAAAAAAATGAGAGAGAGAGAGAGGACAAGCAGGCAGGCATTGGCCACCCGGTAATGAGACAGTGAAGAATAAGCTTGGCAGTATTAGCAACATATCTGTCTTCTTTTCCTGTCTGCCTGCATTTGAGATGGCCTTTGCCCTCTTCCACTTGTCTCCAACAGCTACAGAAAGAGCAAAAATGACAGACTGCAAAAGGTTGACGAAAAAACAGTCTAAACAGTAATAAGGAAAGTTAAACAGTTAGAAGAATAATAGGACTGAAGAAAAAAAAATGTTGGCTATAAAGCTGATGGCATCTGCCCCCATCACCATTGTTAGGGTGAACACCATACCGGGAAGTGTGTAACTTACTAGCTTCCTACATGTTTGTTCAATAGGCCGAAATATTATCATCTGCAAGCACATCTAAAAAATTTCTGAATTATAAACCATTTGAAATTTTCTTAAGAAAATATAAACAAAAATTTAAAGATTTATTCATAGTTTCTGGAATTATTCAATGTTATTTATAATATATATTTCATTTGTTGTCATTAAGTTGCAGCTGCAAGACTCCCAGATGGCCTAAAAATTAGGTTTACACATTGTTTTTAACCGTACAAACGTTACAGGCCGACTGGAGCCTGTCTCAGCTGTTATCATGTGGTGTGTAAAGTACATCCAGGACCGATTATCGGTCCCATGATAGGGCTGAAACTGAGTTTTCAAAAACAAATGGCCATCTTAACACGAACTCGAGTGTCTGACAAGTTAGAATATTATTTTTCCTCTAGAGTTACCCAATACATGTGGACAGGGAGAACAAGCAAACTTTCCCACAGTTTTAAACTGGACACTCTTGCTACAAGTCAAGTTTGATGAACTATGTTGTTGAATGTACGAGACATTCCAAGTTAAACATATCCCTTAAAAATTGCACATTCCATTTAAATCACTTCACCAATTTGTCTACATAAACAACATTATAATTTCCTTTGTACGTTGGTTGGATATGACGTATTGTTGCCTAACTTAATAATTTGTTCAGTTTGCTATGATTGTGCAATCGCTGCTGTGAAGACTATACAAATAAACAGATTTATAAGCAAACACATACTCACCCAGTTAATTGGTATGTACAGCTGAACAGCAAATTTATTTGCTAAAAAATATTTCCTAAAACAAAACAATAATAATGAAATCCGGTTTAACTGACTTTACATTTGTTAAAAAGTTAAAAAGTGAGTGTATGACTGCATCATATCAAAGGAGAATTAGGAGAAAGAGGTGGATCCTGTTGATACTGAGGGAGTGATGACTTGGAGAGGCCCAGCTCATGCATAAAGAACACCAACGGGAAGTATCTGGACTGCCAGCGTCATGCATATACATTAGCCAACAACCTAGGTGACTGAATTCATACAACATGGGGGTCATGCTGTGAGCACCTCAGGGCTGCCAGTTAATAAGTCTTAAAAGTCCTACGTATCTTAGAAGTGTTGCGTGTTCACAATTATGTGGAAAGTTTGAAGGAAAACATAAGTAACAAGATTATTATCATTTATTCCCTAAAGTTAAGTCTCATTTGGTTAAAGGAAAATAACAAGTGTATTGATTATTAGCAACTACAAATACTTCTTAAATATAACAAATTTGGTTCCTCTCAAGAATTTCTACAGTCTACTCTAAAAATTCTGCCAAATCACTACGGTGAAAGCCCAAATTCTCAATGATACTATTGGCAGATCTGCTTGTTGTTTCTGTTGTTTCCCTTATATAGAAAGCTGATTTGACCACGGTTCAACCAGGCTCTGCTTCTTTAAACTAATTTTACCAGCAAATAGCCAACCATAATTCTCACTTTAGTCAGTAACCGAATCTCTGACTAACAAACAATACTTTTTGATATGGGGCCTGGGCTATGGGTCCATTTCTTTGGGCTTCTTTGGTGTGTCAGTCTTTTAACTGCAATTTAAAAGGAAACGAGCATCTGGGTTTTGTTTTGTCATTATTGATCTTTGCACAGATTAACCTAGTTTGTGTGATTTACAGTTAGACAATTAGAGATTCCTTTTGTAGTTGGGAAAGTGAGTTCTGTCCATCCATTTGTTCCCTAAATCCTGCCCTTCTTCATTTTTCTTGTTTGATCATCCAGTGTGTTTCTCTTGGTTGTAATTTTAAAAGATTTTGATGTAAATGTTGCCCTTAGTTGCTAGATATGATGGGTGAAGGGAATGCTAATAGGCCCTAAGATGTCTTTCTGGGAATGGAGTAGAGGGTAGAGGTTGAGTGCTGGTTGTATAATAACCCTTATTCAGCTGAGATGGCTATCTTGGAGAGGGCTATCGGTGCCGTGGCCAGAGACACTGTGATTAGATTTCTCCTGTGTTGCTATTCTTCTCTGTCCCTGAATCTACTGTACCCACCATGTTCCTTCAAGCTATTTAACAGCATTCTTACTGGTAATGTTATTCAGGGTATTTCACACAAACACAATAGGGAAAAGGAGAGAGTTTTCTTGTGACTCGAGAGGAAGAAAAAAGTTAAAGGTATAGGAGAGGATCTTCAGCTCATTCTCTTTTCGCAACACTGCGCATGCCCCACATCATCTCCAGTAACGCCCCCTGATATCCGGAGCGCGCACGTCCTCAGCACATGCAGTCTGTTTACATCTGCGGAATCACAGCCTCTGGCGCCGCATCGGACTTATTACAGAATTGATTGCTTTTACAGCAATGAATTAGCTACCAAAAGGTTATTTGTTTAGGAAAACGCTTGTACCAGAACATTTGAGAGTAATGAATGATTATCAGTGATAAATAATCACGCCATTGGGTAGTAATTCCACATAAAGGCTGCACAGCTAGCGTTTTCTGACAGACCCTGCATAGCGATTACAACACTTGTGTCAAATCAACGCAAATCCTTCTAAATGAGCAGGTATAAGCACATTACCTGTCTAGCAGAAACTCCGCGACGAGTTGATCGGTTTTGAATCCCTTTTCGGCTTTCAATGCCCGGCACCGCACAAAGTAGCCGTCTTTCTTTTTTTCTCAACGACTTCGAACACGGTTTTTCTCTTATTTTTCTTGCTGCCATTTTCGCTGCCGTACGGGGAGAACCTCTCTTCAATCGTGAATGATGCGTCTGGTCTTTCCCGTTTTACTTCCTAAGCAACAATCTGCGCATGCGCAAATTCAAACATGAGCCCGCATTGTACGGATCGGGTTGGTGGGGACATTAGTGATATACGTCATCGCGTAAATTTTATTTCCGCATTGACAGCCAGTTATTTTTCACCACCGGTTGTTTCTAATTGGCTGTCATTTTCAATGGGATTTCCCATTGAAATATTTCTACCGAAAAGATCCTCTCCTATACCTTTAAGATACGTGTTAGTACTGCTATTACAAATTACCTTTTCCACTTGGTGTTTAATAACTATTGGTTCAGAGACCAGCTTGTACTTCAAACCTCCTTAAATCTTAAACATACATTATTCTTACATAAATGTATCCAACTAAATGTATTTAAAAAAATAATCTCTACAGTGTACAATTTTTATTTGTAAAAGGCAGTTATTCATTCCTTTCTTGATCTACATCCATCATGTTTACAGTATTAACCAGTTTCTGTGTAATGTATGCCTTAAATTAGGTTTGGCAGTCTCTCTGTCCTTCCTGTGTTCTCAATCCGTGTCCCCATCATCCCTCTGTGATATTAGTGCACATGCGTCCCTAAAGCCTGTGTCTGTGCACTACGGCGCTGGGTAATCAGTTAACCTGATTAGGCTGCTGATGAAATTAAATCATTGCTGTAAGTGAAAATAATAATATGAGTAATAGGTGTGGGGTATGGTGAAGCACATCGTAGCACTTTGCTGGAGTCCCAGTCTGCTACGATTCACCTCTCGCTCTTCATCATTAGTTATAACTCTATCCTCTCTGGCAGATAAGTGATGGCTTGAATCCCTGTACTTCTAAAGCCACTGATGTTGGCTTTGCTTAAATATTAATGCCATGTGCAGTATTATAATGTCAGCATCCCATATGCAACATAAAAATTCTGACCAATGCAAGGCAATAATCGGCATTGGTGATTAATTTGCTTGGGTAGCTGTAGGGCAGAGCGCTAACACCTAGGGATTAAGTGTCATGTGTGATACTGTAGCAAATTGGTCTAAGCAACTTTGTGAAAGGTTTCAGGATTGGTGCAGGTAAGTCAGTGGAAAGGGCTCTAGAAATGCATGTGCCTGAGTAAAGTGCTAATTAAAACAGTTTTAATTAGTCCCCTTCAAGGCATGACTGAGACGCCTTCATTGCACATTTGAGCTTGCAGTGGGTGTAGTCACAGAGCTGAAACAGTCAGTGCCTGTATTACAAAATTGACTTGTTTAATCAGAGACACTAATGTCACTCAGCACATCAGGCAACACCAGAATAATTCAGTATGACTTAGAAAATGAGAAACAAGAGCCTATATTTTTCTTAGGTGTGAGACATTACTGGATATAAAATAACTACTAAATGTAACTTTTTTCACCAAAAATTTTATTATAGTATGTTATTATTCAGTCAGCAGAAAAAAGTTAATTCCTTCCTTCAAGTCTATGTCTTGTTTTTTTAGGAATTGTAGGATGGTGCATGTGATGGATATACAGATGGTTCCTCTTCTGCATTCATGAAGGGACTGCTCTCAGCTGTTATGAAGAAAGGCATAACCAAAAAAGTGAACCTCACAACCTACCAATCTGTTTATAATAGTCAAACGTTATTGAGTATGATGAAAATGATAATTTACTGAAATAAACAACCTATGTACAGTTGCTGGGGTCAACCTCAAAGAAGGGGTCTATATTTCAGGTGGACCTGGGTAGAGTAAAACTTTTGCTACTATGCATCCAGTGCAAAGGTGTCAGTTGAGGTGGATAGAACGTCTCGTTAGTAAGACGACTGGTGCCTCCTTTTAGAAGGTTTCTCCTCTCTCAGAGGAGTCTAGTGGACAAACCTATAACTTGTCGTTGGGAATAAATCTGCCTTTTGGTCAAGATTTCCCAATATGTACCTGGACAGTGATAGGCAAACTGACAATGAATGCATAGATTGGATTATTGTTGAACAATAGAGTAACACAATTCCCCAAATGCTGGCTCTGCTACCCATATTCCTAACAAACATATGATTAGCCAGAAGCTTTGCTTGACCATTTTCTGATTATAAATGAGAAAATTGTCACGTAAGCATGGAATGATTGTTGAACTAATGGGCAAAGCCGTCTCTCAGCAAATCAGTGCACAACTCTGTCATTCCGCGATGGTTTGCATGAGTTGATCTTGTTTTTTACGTCTGCAGATCCATCATCACCGTAGATACATATGCACTTGCTGTCCTGTTATGGGGACACTGGGAGAGGATTCTGTTCATATCAGTTGCCTTCATATCCAGGCTGGCTAACCTGAAAGTTCCACTCCCTCGATGAGTGATCTATTTATTTTTGCATGACCGCCTTTATCGACAGAGCCTGTAAGCTGTAGGGCGAAAGATTGTATCAGACTCTATTTCCAGGAAAGTGAGCAGCCAACATACATGCCATTTGTTCAGAAAAGCTGCTGGTGCCGTATCAGGTCAGAGCAGCTGTAATGGTGGTATAATCTATCTCTGAATCCATAATCCAAGCATTCTTGTTTGCTTGTTCATCCACCTTCTCTGCCCTTTTTTGCTCCTTCTTGCACATTCCCTCTGTCTCCTGCTTAATCAAATTAGTCTCTAATCCACTTAGTGTGTATTCTCACGCTATTATAACGTGGTATGTGCAGGTCTTGGTTTAATGTTTTGGACCATGAATTTGTGATTTGTTGTGCTGATAGGGCCAGTGCTATCAAATGAATCAAAAGCAGCTCTTATAGAGTTGGGCAAAGCTATTATTTTGCAGATATGCTTTTCTAACAGATGAGAATAACAAGGGGGCGTACATGAGTGCACCACCTTTGATGGTATCTAATACATAGATCATCAATGACAGGCAGAGAAAGGACTATGTAGGAACAAACTGTATGACTTTGTAAAGCAAAATCTTGACTTTTGTTTGTTTCAGACGAACTTGCATAATTTAATTGTACAGAGATGGTTTTAAATAAGTGATGGTAAGCAAACAGCTGGAGACATAACAGAGTAATAAAACTGTCCTTTTTTAAACCTACTTGTCAGATATTCATCGAGGTCATTTTTCGGCTTCAAAGTCTACCTGGCACAATTTAGTTTTGAGACAATCAGTTTCCCTTTCTTTTTCAAGTTGTCTTTTTTTATTCCATTCCCAGAACCGCCTTTTCCTAATGAACAGCAGAGATCCTGATTTAAGGGCCTCCAACTAAAACTGTTATTTAAGATTCTGCCCTAATTTTACTTAATTTGGTGCTTATCATGTTGCAACGAGGCCACAGTGATGGCTGTAATGTGGACATGAGGTCACTGGCTTGCCAAATGCTGCACTGCTGTGCCACTGGCCAGTATTTCAGTCGGTCAATCCTCTCCCATTTGGGATGTGGCCTTGAGCCTCAGATGCATATTCCAGCTCTGGGTACTTCCCTTGTCATCTGAGAATGAATCATAACTATTGCTCCAGCCAGAGAAAAGGTCAGGCAATTTGACCCATGGGACTAATTGCCCAAAGACAGTAGGGAGGAGAACAATGACGACAGAGTGCACTTAGCCATCATCTGTAAAACTGAGATGAAGGTTCAATCATGCATGATTATTAGCTTTAGGGAAATTGCTTGATTTTTGTTTCTGTTTAAACAAGGGACCTATTGGTGTGGTTGTGTTTTGAATTGGTATAAGCGTGATGATAATGAAATACAGCATAAATATAACAAAGTACCTCTCGTCCAATTACATTTCTCAAAAGATGAAATGATGGGATATTTTATAGGGGTTGATGACTTGGCAGTTTCATTTATCAACTGGACGTCGGTTTTGAGTAACATTAGCTCTCGTAATCTTATTTCAAGTCATTTTGTACAAACCAAACTGTAAATAATGCCAGCCTTGAGGTTACATCTGGCCAAAGCTGATGATTAGAAAGGATGTTGAAGAATATATTTTTGGTAATAATCTGTTCTCATATAAAATAATTTTAAGATATGGTTAGGAAAAACATTAATGTATATTTAAAGTATAACTAAGATCTTAAGCTTTTAATGGGCCATAATATTGTTTTGTACATAGATAAATAAACTAAGATGCAGTGTTTAATTTTGTGTGTACCACCAGAGATACAAAAGTAATTAATGTAGGTATACAAAGAGGAAACAGATAAGAACACAAAAAAAATCTATTCAACAATGTGGATCTGAATGGCAATGGACTAAATGGAGTTGGAACTGTTTAACAAAATCACCAAAATACTCATATAAATAGTTGTAAGCAAGATGTTTTCATACCATCTGAAAGAGAAGTTTTGACCTGTTAAGTCAAAGGTTTTCATGCCCTTTTTTCCTGTTTCTCCCACAGAGGACCTTCTTCCACCAGGTTTCCCTAACATTGACATGGGTCCTCAACTTAAAGTGGTGGAGAGGACTCGAACAGCCACCATGCTCTGTTCTGCCAGTGGCAACCCTGACCCAGAAATCACATGGTACAAAGACTTTCTACCCATAGATCCAAGTACAAGTAGTGGACGAATCAAGCAACTGCGCTCTGGTAAGGAAAAGTTCGACAGCAGTTTTGTTGCATCCTTCTTTCACAGCATATTCCAGATTCCAACACTTCTAATAACAGTAAATATAAAATGATTTTGTGTTTTTACAGTTAATGTGTCACAGAGTTAATTGAGAATAGGTGTATTCTTATATTCAGCTTGGTAGCAAATAGTTATTTTAGAAATATCAATGTTTATATGAAATAAAAAAGAATTATATAAATCAAAATTTAAAAGGTGTTCAACATTCTATAGTTTAAGTTCTAACTTTTAATAATCAAAAGTTGCATTACGGTGGACAATGACAGCAATGTCAAAATTCTGCTCAGTAAAATCTTATGTGGAAATGTTTTTCGTTCAGATTGATTAAACCCCTCAGATTGCCCCAGTAACAGAATATCTAATTATATTGCTAATTAAGCGCTGGCCCAGCAGTAGCTTTGGGCAACAGGGGTAGATATTATAGGTCGATGATTTGTCACCATTTGAAAAATCCAATGACTAATTTGATTTGTTGCTGCATTCGTAAATCAGGGCCGAGGCCTCTAAATAAGGATTCTGTAACCAGTGGGTTTCTGCCCTAATTGATATCCCTGAAAGGCTGTACAGTCACAATTATTGATATGTCATCTTATTATTATTTCCTTTCACCAAAAACAGGAAAATTAACATAAACCTTATATGTACTTTTGACTATTATTCTAAGAATCTTCCAAAACATTGAACAAATGTTAAATATATCCTTCAGTTCTGATTTCTAGAATCCATAGAAACAAAACAGTGCTGTAAAAAGGTATTTTTATCTCTTGAACATTTCATATTTGTTCATAAACAGCACAGACATAATTCGATTAAATTAAGACTTTATGTAAGAGCCACAAAAGAAAGTGATATATAACTGTTAAATACATTTTTACTCTAAACAATGCAACAATTGCCTACAGAGGTCACCTAGTTACTATGACTAAGCTAATTTGCAAAAAATTATCATTCCTTCAGCTTCATATTAAAGAAATACTTTTTGTTGGGTTATAGTAAGAGTTATCGCTAAAATATTAACATTTTCTAAAGGTATAAATACTTCTTCAAGACACTGGCCAGATTAATTTATATAGAAATGGCTTTGAATCTAACTTGAAGGAGAAATACATTAATTATTATCTCTGTAGGTGAAAGCTTGCATATGCATTCGTTTACTAATGTTCATTTTTAAGGTAAGAAAATCTTGGATTTTTGACAGTGGTTTGCCCATGATGTTGTCCTTATTTTACCTAGGACTGCTTAGTTCAGTACAATTTGCACATGATGAGAACATCCCCAAACATTACTGCCATGGTATAAAATTTATCCCCAAAAAAATGTTACCACAGTTTTATTGAAATGAATAACAAATTGTTATATTTTACACAGTGTAAGTTTTTTTGAGTGTTTTATTCTATAATGTTTTTTCTTAATTCTAATCTTACTTTTATTTGTCAGTTTCACTTTATGCTTTTCTACAATGGATGTAGGGGTACTAAAGCTTTTTTCCCATCAGCAGTACATGACTTTGTTTTCAGATCATTTAAAGGACAAGCTGCAGGTTCTGAAAAAGGTTTAACCTGTAAAACTGTAAAGACCTTTAACCTGCTTGATATACCATTTCAAGTGTTAAGCAGCTTTGGATAAATATAAAAGCAAGGAGCTTTCCATGTTGTTAAACTGTTTATCATCTGTCTGTCTGTTTCGTGATACCTTGAACCTTCTTTGTGTTCCCTGTTTAACAATGTTCCTTTGTCGCTCTGTCTCTGTTGAAATGTTTTGTCTTTGTTGGTGTCTGAAACGTGGATTACATCACAAGGCCTTCAAACACGTTTTATTTCCTTTTGATTCATAACACAAGCTAATACAACAATAAATGTATGCAATAAACCAACATAAAAATAAATAGATGAAATAAACTAATGCATAAACTATTGGTACTGGTACATAAAACATAAAGTATTAATAACCATAAATTTAAAGTTAAAATGATCCGTAAAATGTATCATGATTAGAAAACCCAAATTAATACCCACATTTGATTTACTTTAAGGAATTTCTAACCAAACTTTAACCTTCAATAATCTGTTGTTTTTCTTTTCTTTCTAATTACTTGTTCTTGCTTTGTCATTTTCAGAAAGATTTGGTAAGTTACTTGCAAAGCTCATTAAGCCAACCCACTCCTTGAATCAGAAAGAATATTTAAACCACTTCCCAAAATGCATGCATCCCTCGCTCCCCAACCTTAACCCTCTCCTCTTCTTTAATGTCTTCCCTGTGGTCTTCTTTGTTCATTCATAACATTTCCTTTTGGTTCCCACAAACTTGGGACCCCTAGCAACCATGCCACACCTAGCAACATTGCGCCGGAGCCACTTCCTAGGTGTTTCTGTAACAGAATGATTTTTGCTTTGCCACCACCTGAGATCCAGCGAGAGTTGCTGCATTTAAGCATCTCCTTCTGCTAATGTTTGCTGCCCCCACTTGCATAATGTGTTTTAAAAAAGGATTATGGTGCAGAGACAATTGTAGCACAAAAATGTTATTTGTCCCAGTATCCCAGCAAACAGGTCTCTCAGTATCAACGCCTTAGTAGAATAAGTTTATTTATAAAGCATATAAGTCTTTATGCACCAGGTGATGAAAATCAGAAGTTGGAAACAACTTTTAGGAGCAAGATTATTTTTGCAGCACTGGGGAATGTAAGGCGGACATTGTTCCAGAACTTCTTCAGAAATAAATACTCCTCCTTTAGTGAGGGTGAAAGCAGGAAATTATAGAGTATTCTGGGTAAAATGAATACACTGTAGCTGAATACACTTTTTCTAAACTGTACGGTGGCTGGACAGTTACATGCTCCCTATACCAGATTATAACAGATGAAGATGTTTCCATCAGTCATTTGGAAGTTTCATAATTTTCTAGTTTCTTGCCT
>JAVLVB010000668.1:2506093-2559643 GCA_032876305.1 Orestias chungarensis | reverse complement strand
TTTTTTTGGGGGGGGGGGGGGTCATGATAAAAACAAAGACGTCTGAGATGTGGTGGATTCAATTCGGGGTATAGATAATGGACTGCTACCTTCTTAGGTACTTGTTTGTTTACTTTCTAGAAGGATTAATATTTAAAAAAAATGTGACTCTACTGTAGACCCTGTTCAAACAAAAAAATAAATACCGAATACAGAATAGAAGAAAAAAGTATTTGCAAGATAGCTCACTAGCTGGCAGACTAGCTGGCAGACTGGTTCCTTATGCTTCAGAGCATGCTGTGCTGGTGGGGCAGTGATATTTGCATCAGGGTCCCCTAAGGAGTTTCTTTAGAGGTGTGTAGGGAGCCTGACATTTCTCCCCAGTTCCCATGGCTGCAGACCCCAGGCCTTCACTGGCCTTGTCAGCTAGAATGATTCACCACGGGCCACAATGACAGTGAGAGGATGGGCATTCATAAAAATCATGGTCTGCTTTATTTCATATAGAAAGGCTTAAACTTGTGATGTAATGTTGCGTTGATCGTCACATTCTCAATTTTATATTTCTAAGCGTTCATTCTCACATGTTGACATCAAAGCCATTCTGGAGAGAGAGCCTGGCACCTCTTCAAATGTTGTAACAATAGAGCTTTTTTTATCGGGACCTGCTACCACACAAACCGACTCATGAGGGCTGAGGTTTGTAGCAAAGTGAAGGTCAGCCAAACGCCCTCCGGAGGGTGGTGAGACTTTGACGCTAGGCGAGAATCCCAACTGGGTTTGTCTCAGATGCAGATGTGCAACTTCTCTGACTTAGTTATATTTATGCTCATACTTTTTTAATACATTCAGAGGGTTGTTAAACAAAACCAAATGGATGTTCTCCAGAAATTAAAAGAATCCAACATTTGATGATTTAAGGAGGATGGCAGCATGCTGAGATATATTTAGGTCACTGTCCTCATAATCTGTTCAATGGTTGGCTGACCAAAGCTTAGAAGCGAAGCTTATGGCCTGAATGTTATGTATCACTAATACAGGTGGATTTGGCTTTATAATTGAAAACCAGATAGCCCCGACAGACTCACCTGGTATTTCTTGACCCACTTTAATGTGATCTGCTTATACTGGTGCAGTTTTTAAAATAAAACATTGTATGAATATTTACTGCATAGTTTTACACGTTACAATTCAGAAAACTGTTATTTTTATTTTTATCTCTGTTTAACCTTTACACTGACCAACCTCTACTATTCCCTCACTCACATTAGAAATTTTGTTCGATTTTCCGTTTTTGTCATTTTTTCTTTTTGTGATTGATATAGTCATCCCTTTTATCAACCTGCTCTATTAACCTTAACCTTGCTCTAACCTTAACGTAAGTTAACCTCTAACCTTAACTAGCAACCTCTTAACTCCTAACTACAATTCATCTCAGCTAAAGCAAAAATAAGCCAACTTCCTGCAGCCTCTAATCAATTCTAACTCCTTAACAACTTAACTTTCCCAGTATCCCATGTCCTTTGCCTTGTGACTTACCCAACACTATGTATACTCTTATTTTAATAAAACATAAAAATGTAATATTAGTTTTGCCTGGTTTTTCGATGGTTCTCAGCCTTCATTAATGATAATATGTTGAATTTTAGTGTACACACACAAAAACGTTTTGGTTTGTAGAGCACTGTGAAACTGATAATTATATGTAATGTCATTATTTACAATTTGTTAAAAGATTTTCTGACATTTTAATGACATTTTAAGCACAAATCTAACCAAACTCGTTAACACATGGATAAAAAAACCAGGCAGAACTGTGAACCCAATAAATACAAATTGTTGGTATCACACAAGATGATCATTTATGCATGAACACAATAACTGTTTAACCAAAAATTATTAACATTTCTGTCTCTTGTATAGGCTTGTATTAAAAATTCAATATATAAAAAAAACTTTAAAATCTATGGAATACAAACTAAAATGATTGGCCTTTTAATTTAGATCTTGATGACCAGCACCAAAATTATATATAAACGTAGTTATCAATAGTTATAGAGTTTGAAATATGTATTATCTAGTATCAGTTGTTACACTGATATGGGACCAAGTTGAGGCAGATGATTTACTTTGGATTCACTTTGGCAATGAAGGAAAAATCTAAAACATAAGAAAATGCAAGTTGAAAAATGTCAAACAGGGGAACACTCCAGGGTAGTTATACCATCCTGGTGTTCTGAAAGCTAAAAAAGCATTTATGTTCTCTCTGTCATTGCAAGATTTTGGAAAGGGATCTGCAAGATTGATAAACCCAGGGAAGTGTTAAGACTCTCAAGATATAAATAGGATGAAAGAAAGAAAATAAATAAATAAATAAATAAGCAAACGGAAAAACAAAATCATGAAAAAAGCAATAAGAAAACGATGAAGGAAAACCTTATTTTGAATTCAAGGGTTGAAGCTAAACGGCTGTCCCAGTGCAGAGCTTAGCATTACAGCCCAGACAGCGTCTTAAAAAACCACCAGCCAGGAACTGGAAAAACTCAATATTTTATGGTCCCTAATGGAGCATTTGGCTTGCAGTCAAGCATGCAAGCATGTAACAATATACCTTCTCAAAGTAAACAACAAATATAAAAAAAACAACTCACGGTGAAATAAAACAAGGGAAGCAGCCAGGGGATCAAATGGCTGCCGAAACGGGATAAACTTTGAGATAGAGTTCCTGTCACAGCTAAACAGGTTTATGTTTTGCTCAAGAAATAATAACTTCAATAGGAAATGTTTAACTTTTGTAACCCGAAGGTATAGCTTGAAATTTTAGTAAACCTGTGTTTCCAATAAAAAAGGACTGGCGCTTCTTTCTGTTTCACTGACTTGTTAAGGTTTTAAAAACATGTTTATTGGTGTCACGTGTCAAATTCGCAAATAAACTTCTCAGTTATGCTTATCATCATTACATTCGGGTACGATAAAATGTCGACACCTCAGGGTGTTAATTCTGTCAAATTATCATCAAAAGATATTTAGGGTGAAACGTTAAAAGAAAGTCATAACAGATCATAAAAGTATTTTCCTTCTTTTGTGATACCAGCAATTATGATACTTTTTTTTCATAAAAATTGTAATATCTGCTAATGATGCAACTTAGTTTCAGTGACCTTTTTATCCCAAATACATTCTAACTATCACTAACATTAACCCAGAGCTGAACTGATGAAATGTCTTCACTTTTGTTTCTCCTCCAGAGGGTACCCCGATCCGAGGTAAGATGTTTAGAATAAAAAAGACTAAATAAAAATAACAGGATAAACATATTTTAACTGACTCATAAACAAGCATAACCACCTCCAATCCAACCAAAGTACATAAATATGAGACAAATAGAGAGAATCTAATCTCTGTTATACTAACATCATTGTTTCACTTGTGTTTGCCTACCGTGTTTTCTGTACCCAGTACGTCAGACCAGCCTCATGTCATTGTGTCTTACATGTCTGTTCTGTGTTTTCGGTTTCTTATCTTTTCTTCACATCATTTATGTGTAATGAATCAAGCAAGTATGCAACATTAGTGTACAGTAAATTTTCTTCCTCAAAGGTTAAGCATTATAAATTTAGGCATAACTTTAGACTAGCTGAAATTAAAAGCTTGGAGACGGTGGCACTACATTTTGATAAGACCACACTCTGTCTCACTGGAAAACTGTTCAAGACTTCAGTATTCCCATTTCTTACTTCTCCTTTTCTTCCTCGATCTTTCCGTTTACTGCCACATTACATATGTAAATATATGTTTATGGCATAAATTACTTTTGATTTAATTCCCTCCATCCTGCTCTAAAGCAGCATGTACCCACACATCTGAAGGGTGTGTTTCTGGGTGCACTGGCTGCCGTCTAAGAATTGGCTACATCCACCGTTTCCCCATCGTTCAAAAAGCAGCTTTGGTAAAGGCAGAGGATAAACCGAAGGATAGAAAGGAAAGACTGCAGTGACACAAATGTAAAGGCGCTCAACTCCTGTGAATTACACAAAATCACTACACAATATGTTCCTCATCTCCCCCTCATTATTCTTTTCATTTCCCTCGACGATTTAACTTTCACTTGTAATTATCCATCAGGTGTTATTCCTCAAACATATTCTTCCCCGGCGATTCAATGTGTTTTCAGTGTGTTTGTTGAAAAATGCCTTTGTTCCACAGCCTGAACAAGGTAAGTGAATTTCTCAGTTAGTCAGGCTTGTCCATGCATTTGAAGGAATCAAAAAACGTTTTTGGTTTACAGTTTCGAAAAGTCATTGATATTATATGTATACATATATATTTTCTTAACAGTTTAGCATTCCATGAGGCAAAGATCATGCATTCCAAATCATTAAATAAACATGAGGCTCTAGCCACCTTTAAAGCTTTCACTTATGAAAGATTTAACCAAACTCCACTTTCATCCGTTTTTGTTTGATTAAGAAACACTCGTAAATCATATTGTAGTGAACAAAAGCAAGCATTATTCATGAACTTTGTATTTGCATAATTAGATAAGCAGCCTGGGGCTTTTTTTTTCCACACTGCATTACTCTTTGCCTATGCTGACTTGCCTTCAGTAAAGTGTGACCTACATCAAAACAGACAAGACAAGAGTACATATCATATGTAGGTATAGACTAGTTTGTTTTAACAAGGTCACACCAGAGTTTTAAAATGTTTTGCTCTTAAAAAGTGCTGGAGTTTTCTATTTACATGTTTGAAACAGTTTTTAAAAAGAACAAGAACATGCATTCATTTAATCGTGAGAAAAGGAAGAAAAATTAATTTATGTTACAAGGGCAGGAGACTACATCAACTATAGTTTTGGCTTAGTCGCAATTGGCAAGTTATAGAAAGTGACCAAACAATTCTTAGCATTGTGGGGCAATTATACCTCTTACACATTGCCAGGTAGTTGGCTTCATGACATTGCTGCACAGGTGCCACCAATCGCTCATATTGCCTGAATGCTTTTTATTACTGCAACCTCCAATCTACAAGCAGAAACAGTTTTAAACAGCCAACTGTGGCTTCACTATTTAGAATCAGAATCAGAAAACGTTTAATTGCCAAGTAGGTTATTGGACATACAAGGAATTTGTTTTGGCGAAGTTCGTCCATAAATATATATGTACAGAAGTGTTGGAGTAATAAAATCAAAGTGAGAAAGAATAACAGCCCATCTGGGTAGTTAATGTAATGGTGTGTTGCATTTATTGTTGAATTATCCTTATCACATTTTTATTTGTGTTCATATTTGTATGAATACGTTCTGTGGACTTTTTTAGTGGAAAACAAAATGCAGTCCCGCTGCAATGTCAGCCTATAAAAAATCTGGATTCCAAAAATGGCGTTTGTTTCACTTTGACCGAAACATGCAGCGACTGGCCTTGAAGTGTAAGATAGGTGTAAAAGGCCGTCTAACTTCCTACCTGCTTCATTACTGATTCCATAGAAGCGTTAAAAACCAACAGATGGGCTCTGACAACAACGCCATCACACGTGGGGCTCCATGCTGCGGCGGTCGCAATGTAGTGACCTTGGGGTGGTGACAGAGCATTGCCAGAGTGACAGGGAGGGCGTAGATGTAGGAGCGAGACAAAGGGAGTATGGAAAGTTCAGATGTTGCTGCCGTGTAGCCACACTGGCTGTCTTCAGTCATGCAGCTGATAAAACCAAGGATTTTTATCTGAAATTTCTTGCCTCTGAGATGACATTGTTGGCATTCATAGCAGCCAAATGTGTTTTATTCATGTGCAGCACAGTCGCTTTGTGGAATCTTTGTATTTAAAACTTGCAGCTTACCACCTAGGCAGCATTTGTGTAGCCAAACTGCAGTTATTTAATATATAAGTATCCCTTTGAATGTGCAGTTTTCTTTCTCCCAGTATGTAAAAACTGATACTGGCATTATTTTCTTTCAAAAGTATCTTACAGTTGTCTCTGCACTTAAGTGGGTGTAATTCATGTACTGCAAAGGGTATTATCTTTATGTGCCCACCGATTCAGTAAGCTGCTAATTTAGAACTCTAATTGGACTATAGTAGAGCATTAGTGAGCAGTGTTTGGATGAGAAGAAATAAGAGACTAATGGGAGCTGCGAACTGCAAAAGCGAGATAAAATGATGAAAAGAGCATTGTGCCACCAGCGTTCCTGAGCGGGATGCAGAAGGAGCAAGAGGGAGGGAAAGAAAGAGTAAGGCTTTGCCAGCCATTTTGTAGATCGCCTAAACAAATCAATCAAGGTCCACTGGAGCACACTAATTGAATTATACAAATGGGACTGAGGGGTGGGGGACAAGGAGTAGAGAGGGATGGACACATAGTAAAACTGCTATAAAGCAGCAGTCAGGGTGGGCAGATGACAGCTTCGGGCATTTTTGGAAATTAATCATCTGTGTTGACCCCTCCTCAGTTTTCTTTTACTCCCTTTTCTGTTCCTATGTGTTTGTGTGATTTCTTTTTTTTTCTCACTTAAACTGCCCTGCCCTGCCTCTTTTCACTGTAATCATCTCACACTGTTTGTCTCTTGTCATTATTATCTAGTCTAGTTGGTTATTTTTCTTTACAATAAGGATTTAAGCCATTAGAAATATGTTAAAAAAAGCAGGTTTCAAGCTGGAAAGTCATTCTCTTAACACAAAACGAACTTTTTTAGCCAACATTTTAAATAAAATGACGCTGAAGAGAAAGAAATGTTGGGCAGTGTCCATGCAGTTCTCTTTATCAAACCTTGGCACCTCACTACTCATCAGATCAACCTACAGCGCAGTGCTGTTTAAATAGGGCAGCTGTCACAGCTGGGACAACTGCTGTAGACTCTCGGCCCATTACAGCCTTTTTTTATTGAATGGATGGAGACACTGAACATGCGGCAAGACAGCCAAGAGTGGGTAGCAATGGATGATAAAAGGCTTGAGTGTCTGGTGGTTATTCTGACTGAAATGAAGAGGAAGTGGTCCAGATAGAAGACAAGGTCATAATTATCAGGAATTATTTATCTCAATTTTAGATACAAATATTACACATAAGCAAATGAAAAAAAGGAGTTCTGGTATTTTCTGATCTGACCTTGAACATAACTAAGCTGGTGTTTTTTTATTGTTTAGAGGCTAAATGGACATTATTTTACAAATTTGTACTATTATTCTCCAGCAGCAGTCACATGTCCATCTTATTTTAGCTCTATTTGAATAAGTCTTCGGTGTCTTAAGCCATAGTAATAGCCCTACGTGTATCTTGATTTCTTCATTATGGGCTTACACGTGCACATTAAAGCAACGAGCATAGCAACACTCAAACACGCAAATGAAGCAGTGTGCCTTGACTGCCAGCATTGATGCCATCTGAACCAGCAACTTGTGGCACAGTCTGAGTTTCACATGGGTTCCACTGTAAGAAAGCGCTAGACAAGACATATTACTTTTTCCTCATAGTACATTTCACAACACACATGGGATTAGAGAGAGGCCTAAGAGAGGTACAGGTGCAATGACAGTTGAGGTTCTAGAAGAGCCAGATGTAAACAAAAACGCTGTTTTCCATTCTGGCTTTAGGACGTGATAATTTACCATGAGAGGATTACTCCAAGACAAACTAGTTCAATCACAAGTTGCAGCTACTAATGTTTGCAGACAGATCAGTGGTCTAAGATCTCCAAACAACTGACTAATTGAGAAGGATCTGGCAACTAAGACGTTAGCTTGTTCTTTGATCAGTTAAGCTATCTCACTCACAGGTTTCCATATTAGCAATCTGAGATATGCTCCTCTGTAAACAGCTGTATGACTACCTGCAATGCAGTCCTGACTGGTCTCACACCCTGTACAGTAAAATCTTCACAAATGATCCGGAATGCGGTAGGTCGTCTGGTCTTCAATCAGCCCAAAAAGTCTCATGTCACCCCTCTGTTCATTGAGTTTCACTGGTTCCCCCTGGCTGCCAGCATCAAATTTAATTCCCTGATGCTAGCCTACAAGCTGCTTAAGGGTGTGGCTCCCGTCTACCTGAATATTATTGAAAAGTCTTGTGTCACAACTCGGTCTCTTCGGTCATCAATGAATTGTCGTCACCACTGACTAAGACTATGGATTTATCTCTACATAGCTGATGGTCACATTTATGATAACTGTAACATTGTGTCTACATTGTAAGTTGCTTTGGATAAAAGCATCAGCTAAACATAAACGACTCTAGATCACCTGCAGGAAATTTTTCCTCCAGGAGACGTCACTACCGTCAGCCAGTCAGGAGGGGCATAACATCATAGAGTTTCTTAGGGACAGTCACGGGGGGGAATTTTCCTTAGTGAGGTACCAACATGAATGTTCAATGATTACTAGAATTTTAACTCAAAACAAATTATTCGATGCACACCATCAGCTACATATGTTTTTGTAATTGCTCCCAAAATAAAGCAAACTGTTTGCAGCAGTTATAACCACTGATGTTGATTATAAGACTTAAACGCTGTAGAAGAAAGGACATACACACTATCAAGTCCTTGGTGGACTCACGTAATAATTGTGGTGATAGCCATTTTGTGTGCAACACAAAAAAATTGCTGTTTGCCACCAAGCATGACGTTATCTGTAAACACTCATGGTGTGAGCAGATTCAGTGTCTGGCTTTATTTACTGCATTCATGGAAGATAATATTCGCTCTTTATTTACTTTCCTATGTTTTGTCCTTTTCATGATAAAAGAAGAGAAGAGAAAAAAAGCCAGTGGCCACATGCGCTCTGGTGAGCCACAGGCTAGCGAAGGTTGCAGAGTGCAATTATGCAAAACACACACAGAGTGCAGTCACTTATAAAAAGAGAGTCAAACAAAAGAAAAGATAGTAAAAAACAACAACATGGTCTTCCTGGAGCTTTAGGATATGAAGGGAGATCTGTTTTATTCTGCTTCTCAGAAATCGTTTGCTTTTAAATACAGTTTGTCTTTTTGGATTCTTTTTTCTAGTTGCAACATATAACATTAAAATTTTAGTGATTAGAATTTGTTCAGCTTTCTTTTTTAGAAGAAACTATCAGACATGTTTATATGATAGAAAAGTATGTTTAATAGTTACTTCCATAGTCATATGTTTGCAATTGGTTTTGGACACAATTTGTAATTAATTGAGTGACTCATTGCATTTAGCTGTCTAGATGTAGAGGGTAGTCCATAAACCTAGACTATATTTACTGACCAAAGCTTTCCCTAGATGGACTACAGCAGCATTAGATCTCATCTAATGCCACTTCTGTTGGCTAAAAAACAGCTAATTGAAATTTTAATTCACAAGGGCTCACAAAAACATGGAAATTACAAGTGGGGGAAAATGTCTCCTGCTTCAATTAGGCTGGGTTTCAGCTGCAACATTAGGATGGTTTGTTCAGAACTTTAAATAAAGAACATAAAAGCAATGGATCCATTCAGTTTTCTATCAATGGACATTTCTGGTGGTAAAATAATAGTGTACATGTTGTGGGTCTATTACTACACACTTAGCATAATTGAACTGCCACAGTACACCAAGGTGTTTTTACTGACTGCGTCCCACCATTTATGATCATCTTGTTAACATGGACCGAATCTCGAAGGAATTGGCTTTGAAAAAAATCGAACGTTTCTAAAGGCTTAAGGGAGAATACAACTTGGGAATAGCCTGGCTTACTAGATAAGGGCAGCTAGGGTACAGTACAGAAACTAGCAGGTAGAATATACACAAATAGGAAGATACCATTTCCTCATTGTTCTCTGTGTGCACTATATTTGAAATAACTGTGTATGTGTTCCTCGCATCCCTACGTTGAAATTATACCTAGAATCTGTACAGAAACCAGTAGAAGCTTTTAAACACAGATAGTACCACCTGCTGAGAAGCATCCCATCTTCTCAGGAGACATATTTCTTTCCCTTCCTACTTCACTTTGAGATACCCCTCACAGCAGTTTATAGTTGTGCTCATTGGCTTCTGTATTTTTTTATGATTTTTTTTACTTTGATGTTGAATAGAATTAGCTATTTATTTATTTTAAACAGTCACATCATTCACAGTCACAGACAGGTCTGTGCATTTTGATTAAACCAAGGTGATTTCAGTGAAAATATTTTGTATTCAGGAGAAGGAAGCTTATCTGACAAGCTGCTGGCAGAGGTTTCTGGATCTGTCCTCCTGGAGTTGAACTTCATACGTTTCTTACTTTGTGGTCTCAGCTTCTGACCGCATTCCAACCCACCTGCCACCACACTGGCACTTGCTGTTCCAAGCGCACATCAAACAGATCCAAATCAGATATTCGCATAAAGCCAGATAAAAAACCTGTGCCACCTGCACTCTTCAGGCAGATTCATTTATTTTTTTCATTTGGCTTTCGAGGTACATGCCTGCAACAGATGCCGCTGAGTGATGAGGATGATCTAAGCAGTAAAGTAAAATGAAGAGAACGTAAAAGAAAAAAGAAAAATGAAAGCCTATTGATTGTTGTACCTTTAGGTCCATTCTTTGTTTAAATTGGTAAATATGTTTGCTCCTACCCCAAGGTCTAAAATACTCTTTTTCTCTCTTAGTCGACGACCGGACTGAAAGTGTGACTAATCTTTAGAATTAACTGGGATCGATTGTCCAATTTGTGGATGAGGCGAAACGTGTTACTTGAACACTGTTTCAGAGTGGTGGCCTTGTACAACATTGTGTTCGCTTGCAGATGTGATGGGGAAGGTTATAGTATATTACAAAGCTTTCAGGGCAGCTGCTGGCATATTGATGCTTCCTGGCTAAATGTTAACGAGCGATGGTTGCTGTTGTGTTTGTCAGAGAGTCCCAGGCTACAATCTGTCTGCTGAGCCAGCCAGAGGCCCTAATGATATCATCAGGGAGTGCCGTCAACAGCACTCTAACGAGGAATGATCCTGGGGTTTCAGCATCCTCTTTTGTTCTCTGCTACCCATGTTGCACTTTAAAGCTAGGGTTGTATCCTCTTGCCCACACGAGATTACTCCAACAAAAAGATGAGAAAGAAAATTTTATGTAATTTTCATATAAAAAATAAACAATGACCAGACGGGTAAGGCAATAGAGGTAAGATGAGTTGTACTCTGCCTTTCAAACATACTCATCCTCCCGGAGCTTTTAAACATTTTATCATAATACTACTACAAATTTGTTTGGAATATGTCATTTAAGGAGACCTTAAAGTGATGGATGAACACAAAGTAAACTGCAAACTTGTGAAAAAGCAAAAACCTAACGTTTTTCTTTTTTTTTATGACAAAAAATGTGCAGAGTCTTTTTAATTTTTCTTAATCAAGTGTAAAATCCAAAAACAGACAGTCTTTTTTTCGTTGAACTGTACTAATTTTTCAAAGAATATTGGACACAAAATTTCTGTCAATAAATGTGCGGAGTGGAAGGACACATATCCTAAAAACCTTTCATAAAAATGCATGTGTACACGTGTGCATACATGTGTATTAAGTGTCTATCACAAAACAAAAAATACTAAAATAGCATAAAGGGGATGTTTTGTGTTTGAAAATAAGATCCAGTAATATTTCCTTCTTCATATGTTTTCAGCTTAATTAAATAGTTCACAGGTTTTCTTTACACTTTTCTCTTTAACATTTCATCCCAAACTGCTGTATTTGTAACACTTTTTTTGATGAAGATGTAAACATGGCCACAAATTCACAATAACGGATTCAGTTCACTTTTTGATTTCTTTAACTTTTGTCAATGGATGACTGAGGCTGGAGTGCATCTGAGCTAGTCATGCCAGCAGCATTGCCAGGAGGTTTGAAATGATCACGAGACATTTAATGAGCCCATTTAACAGTCAGATTGACTAACCATATATTTCCTGCTTTCTTTCCATTTCTCCCCCCTTTTCCTGTCTTTTCTCTGTTGGATGTCGTTTTTTTCTTCAGGTGCCTTGCAGATCGAGAACAGCGAGGAGTTGGACCAGGGGAAGTACGAGTGCGTGGCGTCTAATGTGGAAGGCGTGCGCTACTCGTCCCCTGCAAATCTTTATGTGCGAGGTAGGGAGCAACCAGGCTGTTGAGCCAGGCAAAGAAATAACCAAAACACAAATCAATTAATACAATCTGCAGAACATTTCTTCAAAGTACAGATCATCTTTAATTTGTATTGTTGAACTTAAAATACTATAAATGCTTCCATTAAATTCCATTTTAATCTGTTAGTGTATGCACAACATGTGTTTTGCAAAAATTAACATCAAATGAATTGAAATCTTCTATTATTTATATATGATGCCTTCCCATAATTGTTTTTTTGCAATGACAATTCCAAATGTAAATCTACAATTGACCAACTAATGTTCTTCTTTGTTATGATGCTCCATTTTGTCTTTCAATGCCCTCCCCTACTCACTCGGAAGGAAATGTATAGCCCAACAAGCCGTATGTCTTCACGTTATCAGATGTCAAAAACCTTTGACCTGTTAACTGTGTGCCCAATCAAATGTTTCCCCACTAAGTCTGAAGTTGAAACCTTAAAAGACACTAAAAAGATTTTTTTGGGCTTTGTTTTTTTATTTTTACGAGTGTTTTACAGGTAAAGGAGCCCAACGGTAAGTGTTGATTTTGATTGATTGGCTAGGTAATGTTGCCCAGCAATCAAAATCTTTCCCCCCTTCTTGCCTTTTCTAGTTTTCGGGGCGGAAAACAAACGTATTTGCATATTACCTCAGTGAAATCCCACTGTCTTTTACACACATTCTATTTGTCATATTGACAATAAATTCTACACTTCCTGTATTTCTTCCTCATGCAAGCACTGGAGCATAAACCTATATGTCCTGTTTGAACTTTGGTGTAACATCTTTAAAGGCTTTTACAGTCTGTACTTATTTATGCTGGCATGTTCCAGCAAAATGAAGATATAAAAATCAGTCTGAGGGAACAGTTTCATAGGAAACAGTCTATGAAGACAAAAGCCTATCCGCCACCAGTAATGCTAAATGACAATGAATCCCTGTTGAGGGAGCTTTAATAAATTGAAGCAGATGGATTTTCGGCATGTATTATTTATATTTTGCATAATAAATAAAGATGCCTTGGTATCCACTCAGTTTGTTCCCTCTGCTGTGTACCAAATAACTTTGTTCCCAATAAATAATTGACTACCCCAACATTATAAAATGGGTCAGGGAGCTGCTTTTTCATTATTACTGCTATCATCAGACTCAGTTAAATAGGAGCGTTGAGAGGAAAGATTCTACTATGAGGAGCTGGAGGTAAAAAGAAAGCGCTTCTTTAAAACTGTCAGCATGTATGTAGCAGAGGCAGAATAAATATGATTCAGGAAGGAGTGTCAGTTAACAATCTGCAGTGGTGCTTTATCATTGCACTGGGTAAGCCCTCCTCCTGCAAATGATTATGTTAGGTAAACACTGGGAATTGTAAATTTATGTTTAAACATACCAAGGTCCCCATAATGCTTTATGTTTTCATGAGTATGTTTTCACAAATTAAATCAGTGTAAAACATTTGTCATTAATGTAAACTTAAGAGCAGGTTTGACCAAGGTACTGTACTTTGTAGATTTCAATCTCTGTCAAATCCAGAACAATGCGGTTAAGATTTTCAGGATTTTAGATTTTGTAGCTGAGATGTGTTTATGCATTCCAGATATTAAAATTAAGTATTAGTAAAGTTGGCCCTAAATATAGCGTTTAAAGGGAATTTCAAATAAATGCCAAAAATTATTATTAGTCAAAAACCACCTATGGACACATTTTCTTGCAGTCTCAGAATTGTAAAAGAAAAAGAAAACCAGTTCAGGCTCAACTGCGATATACGGAAACACTTGACTGTCTAGTGCCAAGAAATGCTTTTGAAAAAATGTCAGCTCTTATTTTACATTCAAATACCTCATGTATACCTTAAAATAACATCCAAATACACATCCAATTTTACCACAACATCATCTCCATGAGCAAGCTTTAACAAAGTACGTCAGATTCATAATTACTCCAGACTGTCCACACTATGTAACACCTGCTGTGCTGTGATGGTGTCAGACTTTGTTTCGTTTTAAGTTAATTTTGTCGATCAATTCTTATACTTGACTATGTTTTGTTCACAAAGCAAAATGCACTTGAGATTAGCAGCTGTGGTGAAGGTTGAGGGAGAGAAAGAAGGGAAAAATTGAAAATCAGGCATGCGAGGACTGAAGTAAATGAGCCTCCTTCCCAAACGTCCACTATAATGACTGTGTTTGCTGATTAGCTTGTAAGAATATTACATGTTTTACTAGTGTTGAACTGCAGCTGCTAATTTCTTTCCAAAGTGTCTTTTTTATTTATTTATCCTTTTAAATCTCATTTGGTTTTTTTCTTCTTTATTTTCTCTTTATTTTGTTTCCTTCTCCAACTAAATCAAATGTGGCAACTCCAGGAGCCTTTCATTGTGGCCATAAGAAGCTTGTGAAATTTTGAATTACGAGTATGGTACGCCTGAATAGACTCCAGTGGCGCCTCAATCCTTTTTCCTTAGCAGGCAACAGAGCGACCACTGGGGTGAATCTGATTGTTTTGGTTCAAAGTTTATTTAAAGGGGAGGGTAGGCAAGTGTACTTTGAAGACGAATGTCACTGATGACAGGGACAGGGGTAGAGGGAAAAAAAACAAGGAGAGGGACACATAGCTGCAGCTCAACACCTTGAGGTGGCTTTTTTTACTCTCTCTGTGTTTCCCCTATTTTTCTCTTCTCCTCATGTCATTGTGTTCTGCATCAACCCCTTTACATCCCTCAGAGCTTCGAGAAGGTTGGTGTGTTTTTTTTCTTTTTTACTTTTTTTAACCCACATTTTAAAAATAATATATATATTTAAAAAAAAATCAACGTGTTTGAAAAATTTTTAGCTGTTATTTGCCTTTTGCAGAGCTCGACTATATACTAATCTGAAAAGAAAAGAAAAAAACAATAAATCCGAAGTGTTTAATAATTTTAGAATATATTTTTTTATTTCCAAATAAACGATGAAAGCAAACCCCGATTCGCTCGGGTCTTGTTAATTTAATTTTATGTTTGCATTGTGGGCCCTTTTCACGTTTTGCATCCTTTGGTATTGCTTCTGCACCTAAGAGCTTGTCTTGCATGTGTTGTCATGGAAACCTAGCACGTGAAAATAACAGCACCTGTTGCATGACGGAAGAATGTAACTGCGCTTGCATGCCTATGTGATTCCCTTATGGCCCTCTTTCTTTGTTTTGTGTTTTGTTTGTCTTTCTTTGGTTTTGTAAAACTTATTTTCCTGACAACCCTATTTTTGGCATACCTTTGTTTTTGTGCTGACTGTGTCGTGCGTTTTTTTCTTTTAGTTTTTTTCTGTTTGTGTTTTTTGTTGTATATGACTGTTTTTTTTTTGTGGTTTATTAGTTTGTGAAGT
This sequence comes from Orestias chungarensis, assembly GCA_032876305.1. Classification (NCBI taxonomy): domain Eukaryota; kingdom Metazoa; phylum Chordata; class Actinopteri; order Cyprinodontiformes; family Cyprinodontidae; genus Orestias; species Orestias chungarensis. Next base: position 2,544,234 of record JAVLVB010000668.1, on the reverse strand, counting down.
TTTTGTCCCTTTTTTAATCTTATGCTGCTCTGTTTCTTGAAACTCGGAGTGCCAATGCAAATGCCGAATGAAATCATAAATGTGTATACAGCCAGTGTTCCTGTCATCTACTTTGGAGTGATCCATTACTGAGAAGATTAGACCTGATTGGACCTGATTGGGTTCTGTGTTGATTTCAGGCAGCCATTAAGAGATGCCATTTACAATTTTGTTCAAATCAATAACAGAATTGCCTTTCTACCAATCAAGCAAGTGCAGATGTATACATATATGGGGGTTGGGGTTCATTTTAGGATGTGCTTTTGTTGATTGGCAGCTGTACTTTCCCGTAGTCATTACATATAAATAGATTGTAATAATTGATGTACTCATTTAGCTGATCTTATTTTTAGGTTGATAAAAGCACAATGAACATGATGTATATTGTGCACACTGGAGATATTAAACATCAGAAGAATGTTTTTAAATCAACAGGAGATTCTTGTTGACTTTGTTTATCACAGTGTCATTAGAATGGCACTCTAATTAGATTTTCACTGAACCAAATCTCACCTGTAGCTGTGAATTGACCAATTTGTATAATATAGATAATATAGAGAGTCAGGTTTTATGTACTAATACTTAAATACTCTTCTTAAAGCTGCATTTTAAGTATTTGACGGCCAATTGATAAACAAAAGTAAAATTGTCCCCAGTAGTATATGAGATGCCTGTTTGATGAAAGCAGGATAAAACCTTACCTTTAAGAAATCGTTGCTGATAATCCTTGGATCATTGATGAAAGATTAAATATAAACCCATTTTGCCTTCCTACTTGGCTCAATAAATGCTAACAAAATATGTTTTCCCAAATATTTTTCTTTTGGAGAGTTTTCTCTCCTAGTTTAACTTTCCAGTCTTCCCGATCTTTTTAGATGAACAGCTGTCAAAAACCCACAACTGCTGCCATTTTGGAAAGAAGCTTCTTGTGCAGCAGTTTTAAATTCAACAATTTTCTACATTTAGATCTTATTCAAGAATGAAGTTATCCAGAAAGACTGTGCTGTTATATATGCATGTGCATGCTCTCCCTTCTAATATATTTGCCCGTTTGTGAACGATCTTGCATGTCCTGCTATGCATCCGTATGTAACGTTGGGAAAGAAAGCTAGATTACACCTTATGTTCTCACTGTCCAAAGAAAATTCCAGCTATCTCTATTAGATGTTTGAATTACCCTACCCCAAAAATCCCTATTTAGAGTACAAAATGCCATAGAAGTACAAAATATAAATTAAATAATGTTGTTTATTATTGTATTAAGTTATTAATTAACTTACTATTTAGCTTGACTTGCACCAGACATTTCACGTAAATGGGAGAAAGTACTTGCTGTATAGCTCGTCTGATTGTCTTGTACATCTAAGACAACCGCAAAAGTAAACACTCTGAAATTCTTTGCTATTATTAGATACTAAGATACCCATGCTATGATGCCTGTTAGTTTCCTTGAGGTAATATTTTCCATTTTGATGAGCCACCCATTGGGAGTCTTTAGCTGTGGTGCCGCAAAGATATGTTAATACAGGCCAACCCCTGCAGCTTAAATGTAAATGCTGTAGGACTCACCCTGCAAGTGTGACTAAAGGATCTTCATACTGTGCCTGTGTCCTCAGGCAATAAGAGGGTGTAATCTCAGCTTCAAGGTGAAACTAAAGGCTGCACATTATTTTTGGCTTCCCCCCTCATTTAGGGGCAACAAAATCTGCCTCACAAGAATGGCCAATAATGTCCACCTTCTGACCTCTGTTTTTAACACAAATCCCTCCACAACACCGCACACTATTACAGTTAATGCAATACTCTGGCATTCTCTCTCGACTGCCTCTCACCTAGTCCACTGTATGGCTTCTTGTCTTTCTCTCCACATTGGGGCTTGAAATAAGATTACATTTTGTCATTGGACCACATGAAATGTTGAGGTTTCTTTTCTTTTCCCTCAAATTCAAATGGGCCGGCTGGGCTCCTGGTCTCTGTGAATGAGGACTGTGTCTGTGCAATTGGGATTCTTTATTTTTTATTTATTTTTTGTTGAAATAATGATGCATTGTAAAGGAATCATAAGATGTCTGCAAACTTCCATGAGTATCAGCTGAAAATGTAGTCATAACAATCAGAAATTTTATGTAATTTTCTTGTACGAAGTGTAGCTTGTTCTAGCATCTGTCTGGCTTTTAATCTGGGACTTGAACAAAACATTTGCATGAGACAAAAGGTTTGCCAAAGCGATTTTTTTGTACTTTTAGTTTTTAAAGCTAACTTATAAACACCACAGAGCTTCAAGAAATGTCCTTTGTCCACACATACAGAACAAATGAAAAAACATTGAATCAAGAATTACTTCATTTATATAGTGCCAATTTAAAACCAATGTCGTCTCAAGGCACTTTACAAGACAAATCAATTAAAATCATAGATACATCATTACAAATCAGTTTGAAAAAGTTTCCAATCTGAGGAATTGTAGTAACTATGCCAGCCCTATATGTGGCACTATAACATGCCCAAAACGATACATCAAAAAACTAATTACTTTGAGAAAGTTGCTTGCGAAAGTTCAGCATCAAAAACGCAAACGTAGATATTTGAGGCATAATTTGTTGCGCTCTGAAAAACAAATTGAGAGATAATATAGTTTTTTGTGCCTTTTCTATTTATAGTTTTTCACACAACACCATTCTCATGTTTACAAAACCTTAGTTTTCAAGCGAATAAATTATGTTTTACGTCACTGTACAAGTAGCCTCTTTCTAGTTCCATTTGTCCGTGTGTTGAGTTAAAAGGTTGCATATCACTGATTTATTTTTCTTTGGTTCCCTTGTACCAGAATGTCATACAATAAAAGAAACATTAACTTTGAACACTATTAACTTTGAACCTCATTGTCAGATTTTATAATTTAACGATATTTATCAGGTGCTTAGGGTAATTTTCTATGCTGTTCTTGACATTATTGGTTCTTTAAGAGACTTCTTCCTGTGGGGAAACCTCATTCACTTAACCACTTCAGCTCCCGGTCCATTGGCAGAACTGAGCCCCAGGGAGAGAACATCACCCTGACATAAACTTATAATAAATGGTTCCCCAAAAACAACTATGTATTTCATTTTCAGTCACTGCAAACATTTTTAATTGGAACATAAATTTAAGAGACAAAAAGAAGCTGAAAAACATCTAATAGTAGTGATGCAAACCTCTGTGTGAACACAGCTGCACTCTGGTACTGTCTATGCTGTTCGAATGTAGTTCTCTTTGTGGATTTGTTCAGTTTTGTTTTTTTCCTTTCATTTGGTTTTATTTTGTGAGTGTGTGTCTCGAGCAACGCTGTATTCAGTCATAAATGGCATGCTTGGATGGGCTTGGGTGACATTTTTTGGGATTTTTTTGGTTCTTTGGTGTTTGCCCAAGTGTATGAGGGCGCACTGCTCTGTCACTTCTGCCATAGCCACACCCATGCATGACTGTGTGAGGATTGGGCTGCCCTATCTCCTTTGTTGGTTAGTAAGGTATGCTTTGTCAAATTAGTACGGAGAGAATTATTTATTTATTTTATTTTTCTTCTACCCTTAAGGGGTTGATTTTCTTCCTTTTTTGACAGGGATAATGAAAAAATATAGATCACAAACAAAGCAAGCATTTAATTTTGACAGCTGACTATTTTTAAACCTTTATTTAGCTGTGCAAACGTCCATTTTTCTTGGTACATTTTTGCTGCATGTAACTTTTTACAGCATTTTTTTCAAAGGTCAGCTATGAACTTTTTGCCCTCAAGGTTAGGTCATGTTATGCCCAGAGTAACAAAGTAATTGACATTAACAGCGGATAGCGAAAATAATGCATACAGAGTAGTTTAGGGACATATCAAAAGCCCAACACCAGCCATGGTCCCCATTTGAGTGTCAGTCAACCTGTAACAAAAGTTATCCATCAGTACTTTATCATCATTTTATATTTATTCGGTAGGTAAAATCCCTCTGAGTTTGTGTAAGTAATATTTCTGCCTCAGTTTTGTGGACAAATCAGGTTGTTTAATGCAACGATCATATGAATCCCATTTGGATCGACACGGTGTGTTTTCAAATCCCATTTTACCTTAAGGGCCCCTTTCAGTTTTCCCCCAATCACTTCCACTGCCCATACTCTGTCCTTTCTTAAACCTACCTATCCTAACCCCATTAGTGACACCCTTGCACATAAAAGCTATATTTAAGGTGAAAGGAAGCAACTAAATCTTGATTTTAAGCCCCATTGTGCGAGACTTCAAACCCAACATTGAGGCATGATCTTTTCTTGTTCTTTTTTTTTTGTACAATCACAGTTACTTATTCTATCCCCCACTTATATTCTCCTTCTCCCCCCTTTTCCAACAACCTGATCCCTTCTTTTCCCTTGTTGCGTATCGTACAGTATGTCCATGTGTCAATCCATTTCCCTTTGTCTTGTCTACTGTCTTGCTGCTTGGGTCTGTTGTTTTTTGTTGTTGTTTTTTTCTCCCCTGGGTCTTGTCTCTCTTTCTTTCTTTCTTGTCTCTCTTTTAAATTTTTTTCATCATGTTGTCTTTTTATATTCGCTACTTTTCATCTCTCTCAATCTTTGCGTCCCAACAAATATGGTGACATTGAATCAGAAATAGTTTCTATGTTAATCTGTACTTTCAGATTTGATGTCTTTTGTGTATAAAGATTGCCTATAAGATAACACACTGTAATATATACAAATTACTCAGCCATTGGAAACTACAATGGTTGAACATAATTAGGTTAATTTCAAACTTCTCTGTCTCACCCGATGTCAAGTGGTTGCTGGGATGCCACTCTAAATCATTATTTGCAGATTCATAATCTTTCACTCTATAGCTCTTACATACTGTACACACGCACACCCATGTGTAAGCCAATGCAAAAAGAATTTTTATGTATAGACATATAGATAGAAACATACAAGTACAGACCTATTATGTACCTGTCACGTCCTTCCTCTGAACCTCAGGTTTATCATGCTACCTCCTAAATCCTGTCCCTTTCCATAACTCTAGAGGTTCTACCTGTCGTCTTCTCGTTGATGGTATTCATTTCTCTTTTCCTCCATCTTTCCTTCCTATACTCTGAAATTCTGCTCACTGTTGATCCAATTCTATTTTTTAGTCCTACACTGTGTAATAGTTGATTCCTATCTACAGTGGCTACAGCTCTTTTTTCTGTGTACTACTAGGCACACACCTTGTTCCTTAATACTTATTCTGTGTTAACCGGGACTGCGATGTGACAATGTGCCATCACATTTTGTCACATTTGCTGACGAATAGCAAAGTTTACACAGCAGTAAAACGGGTAACCTCCCTGCCCCCCTTTTACCCCTCTTCCAACCTTCCCTCTATTCTTTCCTCTGTCACTCCTTGCTACACTGTTCTCTCTCCTTCTATCCTTTCCTCAAATGTTATTTCTTCTATCTTGTACTATTTTTCCTCTCCAGTCGTCTTTTGTCTGGGCATGCTAGCGACCCTTCAGTTATATTCCTCAATGCATTTTATCTCAAGTTTTATATCTAATTTTGTTATCATTTACTCCTTGATTTACCTCAATCTATTTATGCATGCTGTCTGTGAAACTGATAGCTGCATCTATCAATGGAACCGTGTCAGATCTTAATAAGGCTTTGTCCAGTGGATCTACCCTAAACCACAAAAATCTGATTAAAGTTTCTCATCTTTAAGATGATCAGAAAGTAAAGCTAGGTGTTAGGTGCAACTGTGTGCTAGAATTTGGTTAGACCTTGCAGAGATGGTCAATGCATCAGTAACCCTACACTTCCTGTGCTGTGGGAGAAGCCTGCAATGGCATACCTCCTGTATGGCATGCGTGTCTGAGAGGACAGGAAGTTCCAGGTTGCCCGGTTGGGCTTATGTGATAGTATTATCACATGGCCTTTACTACTATTTTACTCTTCTACTTTGCGATCAGGGAGTTTTTTTAGTGTTTCATGCCTTAGCAGTTCAGCCCCAAAAGATGAGAAACTCATAATAGATTTTTGTGTCTTTAATTGTGCTGTGATGGGTCAAATTTTGGTCAATGGAACCTTGTTGCTATGAATCGTTGCTTAATTGTTAATCTATATTGTTGTTGAAGCATTTCTATTAGTTTAGTCTTTTTTCATTATTTATTTTTTATGTTTTCAAAAGCCTAGTTTTATTTTGATTTTTGTTTGAGTTCACATGTACCATGTTGAACTTTTTGTGTTACATTTATACTTGAGAAGGATCAATTTTCATCTACCTCTCTTGTTACCTCTCCTTTTTTCTCCTCCTTGCCCTCTTTTGTCATCCTCTCCCCTTCCTCATGCCTTCTCCCAGTCCGGCGGGTACCTCCTCGGTTCTCCATTCTTCCAACAAGTCAAGAAATTATGCCAGGTGGGAGCGTAAACATAACTTGTGTGGCAGTGGGGTCGCCCATGCCTTATGTCAAGTGGATGCTGAACTCTGAGGACTTGACAACTGACGACGAGATGCCAGTTGGCAGAAATGTGCTTGAACTAAGCACTGTCCGTGAGTCAGCCAACTATACGTGCGTGGCCATGAGCAGCCTTGGAATTATTGAAGCTGTTGCACAGATCACTGTAAAATGTAAGGGTTATATTGCAATTACCAGATCTTTGTTTTTGCTTCAGACCACTTGAGCAGTCATAAATGAATATCCTGTCTGTTTATTACAACAGCTCTTCCCAAGCCTCCAGGTACCCCTGTGGTTACCGAAACCACAGCCACGAGTGTGACCATTACATGGGACTCTGGAAACCCAGACCCAGTGACATATTACATCATACAGTATAGAGCCAAGTCCCCAGACAGCAAGTATGAGACAGTCGATGACATCACCACTACCCGTTACAGCATCGGTGGCCTCTACCCAAACACAGAGTATGAAATACGTGTCTCAGCTGTAAACTCAATTGGACAAGGTCCACCCAGCGAGCCGGTCGAAACCCGGACCGGTGAACAAGCGCCTGCTAGTCCACCAAGAAACATTAAAGCCCAAATTCTTCCCCACAACACTATGATGGTGCAATGGGAAGAACCAGAGGAGCCTAATGGGCAGATTAAGGGCTACCGAGTTTACTACACTATGGATGATTCACAGCCCATGAGCCTCTGGCAGATCCATAATGTCCAGGACAGTCTCATCACCACTATTCAGAGCTTAGTTCCTCAAGAAACATACACAATCAAAGTCCTTGCATTCACATCAGTTGGTGATGGACCTTTCTCAGAGCCAATTCATGTCAAAGTACTACAGGGAGGTAAGGATATGAATTCTTATTTGGTATTACGTTGATACTACTAATGGGGCTGTGTATGAAAAAACTGACAGTTTATAAAATATTAAAATACAATGTATATAGATGCAAGCATTATGACGACATACTAGTTATTTTTATGACTTATTTTTGTTCAAAACATTTCTTCGTTGAGTAATATGTATTGCTGGTTCAAATTGAAAGGTTTCAGAAAACTCTTTACATACTATAGATTACCCAGTTTGCATGTGTGGCGTATGTGGAAAAAAATGCACCATGGAACAAACCCATATTTTTCTATGCCATGTACACTGTTTGTAAAAAAAAAATCACCAACATCTGCTTTATCTATCAGTAGAAAAATTCAAACTCCCACCAATTAAAAATGATTCATGAACACAAAAGACTTTAGGACATTCATTTCAGTTTAACATCTGTTAGATGTTCTACAAAAATAAGTCCAATTCAAAGAAGCCCCCACTCACAATTGACAAAGCTTAAATAATATGGTGCTAAATGTTGGTTCCACATACTTCTAGGGACTGAAGCACAGGGGTAGAGTATCGTCCTGCAGTTGGACGCTTGTGGGTTTGATCCCAGATTTCTATGTGACAATATTGATGTAAACCTGGGCAAACAGTTATTCTCCAAACTGCATAAGCTTTGCCAATTTACTGTTTTACACCATATCTTTAAGGGTTTGGTGAAGTTCATACATTGAGGGGTATACGCTGTTTAAGCAACAACAGAACAGACAGATGGCCATGGTGTGAATTTTCTGTTTTTGTCTTATCTTTCATTTGAAGCTAATCCTTTATGTATTTGCCCACTTAGATTCTCCTGAAAAAAGTATTTAACAGCTAAGTCAATTGTTATAGTGATTTATTATAACCCCTATTAACTTTTTTGTCTTCCCTTCAAATTCGTGAAATGTTATCGGTTGTCAAGTTCCCGGTCAACCATCCAAGTTCCAGGTCGGTGCTGTGTCAGACACCAGCATTGAGCTCACTTGGGAACCTGCATATGAGAAAGAAGGAATTATAAATTATGAGCTTCGCTATAAGGAAGCTAATTTTGGCACCCAGGTAACTGTCTAATGTTGAATCAATACAAACACTTCAAAACTGAGTTGTTTTTTGGATCACCATTTTATATTGTTATATTTTGATTAATAGATGAAGAAAACATTTGGACCCACAAAATCATATGTGGTGGAAGGTCTTCGCCCCAATACAGGGTATCGCTTCTCCCTAGCGGCCATCTCTAACAAAGGCATTGGAGCCTTCACAAATGAAATTTCTGAGAGGACCTTGCAAGCCAGTATGTAGCATTTTTTTCAATCTTCTCTCCTGTTTTATTTTAGATATGCTAACAAAAGGAATTTTGTTTACTTTTCTTTGTGGATTGCAACAAAATTTTCATTTATGTGCATTTGTTTTCTTGTCATTTTGGCTGAAGCTTTCAAATTATTATCCGATGTCATCCGCCTTCTAGCCTGTGAGCTATAACTGTGTTCAGCGATGAACAAATTTAAAGCCTTCTGAGAATACATGTGTGCTTCAAAATGTCTTTTAGGGTTTTATATTTTACTAAATGTCTTCTGATTTTTTTTTATTTGTGTAAGGTTTTTATTATTGTAATAAATGTTTCTTCATGAAGAAGTGGAGTTGAAAATGATGAAATATTTTAAACTCTATTTTGTCTACAGGAACTTTACTCAGAAACAAAGACTCTATACTACAGTCTTTTTTTTCAACGCTTTCACTACTAACACAGAAAGTTGGTGTATACTATGAAGATGAACAAGTGTCTAATTTATCTAACTCAGAATCTCTGAGAAATTGATTAATTTCAAGTCGTAACATAGCAGTTCAGCCAGCTGAAAAACTCACCAGGAGCTCTGGTGGTTCAGCAAACCCTACTTATTTAGCAATTGATTATTTAAAAATGCAGCTGTAAAATGTGCATCTAACAAGGATGGCATAGAAGTTTTAAACAAATGTTAATTAGAACATATTGAAAATGCAACTGATGCAAATTTATGTGATATAGTGTCATTTATGATAAAGACAAAACATTAACCTAGTATCTTTTCACTCCTGTTGATTATAATAAAAACCCCATGTAATTTACTCAGAATAGGAAAATAGGAATTTTTTTAAGTACAGCTATGATTAGCATTCCATTCAGTATTCAGTTGTTTTCTCTTTTTTATGGTACTTCAACAAGCTCTTCACTCTGAAACCCCATTTTAGTGACGTTTTACACTTCAGTGCATTTAATTTGTCTGATCTACTTCCTTTCTTAGAGCTCTTCAGAAATGCTAAATTCTTAGATTGTATTAATCTAGTATTTCTTTTTTTTTTAAACAAAGTACAAAAATGATGTTTGATTAAGAACTTGTTATTAAAAATGCACCTTTAGTTCTTATCCTTAATTTATTTGCCTTATTTTCTTAGTGTTATTTTGAAGAAGATAAACATGTATGTGTACTCAGCCACTGAAATCATACATTGTTGTGGATGGACAAGTTTGGTGTTTATTTTATGTATTTTCATTACACTTTAGTTTTGTTAATTCTTTCCTTTTCTTTGTATACAGCAAGTGCACATTCCATGTGACACAAAAAATGCAAGTTCTCCTGAAACATCACCAAGGCTCTCATATGAACTGTACACATAGATAGGATTTAAAGCTTGGGGGATTATTAATACCAGCAGTTTAAAATTGGGAAAAGTAATTTTACAATTAGCTAGAGCTGAAAGGACAATTATTACATATACCGACTAACATCCCAGAGCTTTAAAAAGCATCAATTTTGAGGGACAGGTGCTTCAGAGAACTATTGATCAGATTGTGAATATTCTTGTAATACAATACTTTACCTAAAATAAAATTAGGGATGTAGGAATTGACTGCATGACTTTAAAATGGGGTGTAAATTAGAAAAGAGGGCAACGTTTTCTTTATGTATCTATATCTGTAGCAATACAGATATAGATAATAAAAGCAGCTGATATTTAATTACTGCTTAAGCTTAAAATGCATATAAAGTAAAACTATTGTTGTTTATACACCCTATTTTGAACATTAATAATGCTTGATTGCTGAGAACATATTTACATTCACGAATATCATTATAAAACACTATTATAACATTATTATAAACACATTATAAAATTGCACTGTAGATGAATGGTGACGTTGTTTTACTTGCATAACAGTAGCTTACTCTTTTGGTAAAGTCGAAAAAGAGTACCTTCAACAGCGACATAGGAGAGCATTGGTGATGGGAGCAGACTTTCTATAACACATTTTCTGTTTCTACCAGTGCAACTTGTTGGCTGTGCCCCGACATGTGAGCGTGGGGGCTTTGGAACGAGCACTTCACAGTTCTTTTTGTTCCTGCACAGAAAGTGCAGCATTACTGCCAAGAACTCCACTTGCATGTCACACACACTACTGTCCATCGATGTGCTGTTGAGCAACTATTGCCGAACTGGTGAACTTCGAATTCTCCATGCATGAAAAAACATGTTTCTGGAACCCCATATTTTTCCTGGCATTTCTTAAGCAAACGTGCATAATTTCATATGTCAATATGCGTGTTTGTGATACTCCTGCATGTTTTTTGCATTTGTAAAGCGCAAGCAGAATTTAACACACCTCTCCTCCCCCTTTCTCCTCCTGTTACTTTTTCACCCTTCCAGTTCAATCCCTCTCTTTGTCAATGGTTACCACTTGGATTTAAACTAAAAATCTTCTTGGAATGGCTTGGCATGACCTTGCTCACTTAAATTTCTCTTTCTTTTTGGTTAGGTTTTTTGTTGGGAAAATTTCTAGATCTATTTATTTACTTATTTTTATTTGTTTATATCTATACCACTGAATTCTGCTTATTTGGTATATCTCGCATAACTACCTTCTAGCAGTGTTTTCATTACTGTTTCATTCCTGTACAAACATAGTTCCACCAAAGACACAAATATAAGTAGAACAAAAGCTAATAGAACTAGACATACTTGCCTGAATAAGCAAACATGATGGTGAAAAAGTCATATGGTTTCAGTCATAGGATTCTTCGTTTCCAGTAACTTTTATTTTTTTGCAGTGTATGAACCCTGCACATTGGTGCCTAGTTTGTTTAGATTACTAGTGCACAATGCAGATACATGGACTTACCTTTTTCTATAGCTCTAAGATAACAAATAAAGCTTAGGTTCAGGGTTTTTTTACACTGGGTCTTAACATTTTTTTCTTCTTTCTTGCTGTTTGTTGAATATTCGTTGTAAAGCATTGATTACTTACAGCACAAAACCCTTCCCAGACTAAGTCAGACAAACGTAATGTTTAATCTAAAAAAAATTTAAAAATCTAATCATTTGGATGCTTAAAGGTAAGTGATTGTATGGTTTAGGGATTCAGTCTGCCTTGTTGTTTCTGGATAGTTTTTTTATTGTTGTTGTTTTTTATAACCGGATAAACATGTTATTCGTTTTAAAAATCGATATACAGTTTGTAGGTCAACAAAATGGCTATTAGTATATTTAAATACAGATATGTGCCAGATGCACTTAGATAACAATGAAGACAATAAACTACCAGCTGTTTCAGTAATCATATAGCTAATTTTTCACACTACAAAGCTGAGTAAAAATGCATTGTTATTAGCATTTATTCCTTGCAATCATGACCGGTTGCACAGAGTTTATCAATTGGCAAATTGGTCAGCTTTAATAGCTCAATTAGATAGATTGAATAAATATTCTGATAGAAAATCAAGAAAAAAATACATATTTTTGGCTGATCGTGCTCAGTTGCTCTAGATGTTAGTTAAATCATTTGTTTACTAGTTTCACTCACACATACAGTATTTAGATAAAACCATTCTGAGGTTCTTTCTCTAAACACTCTTTAAATGCACACGAAAGTTGCTTTGAAACTTAAGTTGTACCTTTTAATAACTCTTTTGCCTGATTGAATTATCTGCAAAGGTCTTGTGGGACATGAAACAGGAAATGTAAGAACTCATCCTGGAAACATTGCTGTTAAGAAACATGTTCTCAAGAAATCAAAAGCCATTCAAGGTTTGCACATTCAGTAGTCATTCCTTCCAGAACACATGGGACTGGAGATGTAGAAGCCCCACCTCAGCCTCCTGACAACTGGAAAATCAGTATAACATTTATGTAAGTCCTCCAGCATCTGGCAGACTGAATCGCTCTACCACAAAGTAGAAAGACACCATGACTATTCAGATGTGTTTTATCTTTTGTCTATGCAGAAAATGTTTATAAAACCTTGAAGGTTGTGCTCAGTCCAAGTAGCATTTCCTGAGGCTTGTAATGGGAGCTTTGAAAAGTTAAAAATAATCCCAGAAATTAACAGCATTCTTTATGCACTTCAATGTGACTGATACCAAATCATTTTAATTTTACGAAATCATGGCAGGTTTTAATATAGACAAGATGTTCTTTCTATCAATGGCTCCTATTCAGAAACAAGACCTCACTTGGTATGCTACCATTGTCAGACCAGGTTGAAGCCAGTTTGAGATGGTTCAGACGTAGCCAAAGAGAGGGTCTACAACCAGAAAGCTTGGAAGATAATTCTTCCAACTGTGGCCGGTTTTAAAACATGCTAACAACACTTGAGATAGACCCTGGAGTTGTTGCTGAAGGACTGCTGGGCTCCCGAATGACAGATAAGAATCCCATTTCATAGAGTCAGAATTAATTTCATGCTCTGCGATGAGCTCTGAGCCAAGGCCTTGGATTGTCAGGCTTTGTTACACATTTAGATTATACCTAGACCCTGCCAGTAGCCAGTCAAAAGCCATCTCTAAAATTAAAGTGGCAGACTCTAAATCCTCTGTATTTAATCAAACAAGCAGTTTATTCCCACCACTTAATGTAATTCCAGAAGGTTTTTAGATGTATTGGAATGACCGTTTGAGCCACACCATGGCCTTTTGGCGTCTCAAGGATTAATTCCGTAATGATCTACAAGAACAAACATGATGTCATTTGAGGTTTTTGATACAGATATAGTACTCTGACTGTGACAGAAATAGCACTTGCAGTTTATTTAAATAATCGAAAATGAGTTACAGTTATTGTAGTTCTATTGTTTTTATTATTTCCTCTGAAATACTTTTGGCAATTGAAAGTTTAAAGCATTGAATAAATTACACCATACAAATATGTATGACTAGATTTGTCATGTCATGACATCTTTTAATGAAAGTTTTGAACAACTTGAACTGAAGTGCAAGTTCCTTTTTTTTCTTGGTTGCATAGTTCTAGTATCCATAATCCTGTGATTGGCATACATGGGATAATATGGAAGTGCCAATCCAGTCTAAATCGTTATCAAGTATAGGGATGCCCGTACACTTTGATAACCTCAACCCTGTCAGAATTATAGCCTTTTTTTTATACACAAAGAATGAAACAGAGCAATCATTTTTGACAGGGGAGAGTTTTCAAACACAATACGAGCAAAGGAAAGAAGCTGGATGGCTCGAAAACCAGTAAGACCTTAAGTAAATAAGCCCATTGGACACAGAAAAGGGATTGGAAACTAAAGCTGTGGCAGTTTTATTTTTTGTGAACTATAAAAGTATGTATTTACCAAGCAGAAGTTTTTTTTAAATTAAAACTCTTAGTTTTTTCTTTTTTGTTTTCATTTTTTAAAGCTGTTCCCTCTAAAGTGACATTACGCTCACAACATTTTCATTGAAGTTTGATCAATTCCATAATACACGTTTTTTATGTTGCTGACGGCATTGTCTTGTGTCTTGGTACTGTCAAAATGGCTGCAGGCTTCTCAAAGATAGATAGACATAGGGCTATGAAATGGGATTTATTTGAGGAAATTGCCAACAAGGAAAGATGTTTCTGTGCTTGGCCAAGTTCACGAGCGTAGAAAATCTTGATAATGAGTTTTACCCACTGGCTTTCCCTTCTCTCAGTGTTGTGGACCCTCTGGCTCAACAATACAGTATTAAACAGCACTGGCTACATCGCAGAGCCAACTCTCTCCCTACTGCTCACCCCAAAGTGGGTCCAAACCAAATATCAGTGGATACAAATAGCTGCTATTCCGGCAGTAACAAAAGTTGATCAGGAAATTGATAATGTGCTTGGATGAAGGGAAAGGGTTGCTGCTCCCTGACTCCAGAGTAGCCACTATCTGGCGTCAGGTGCTGTTGGTAAGAAAGTCTTGAAAATTTTATATTTTTGGAAGTCAGGTACGTATGATGCAGACGATGCTTGTGGTTTTATTTACGTTTGTCTGTACGTGGTATATTGTGTTTTTTTATTAGCATCTTTTTTTTTTATAACTTTGTTTCTGTTTTTTGTTGTTGTTTTTTGAGTCATGTTGGTATAAAAAAAATTCACATGTTCCTCCTTAATTTTATAACCTCATTTTGTATTGTCTTTTATTATTTAATTCTGTTTAGTTTTTATCCTTATTTAATCGTTTCGTGTGGGGCGTTGTTTTCAGCAGTCACATTTAATTTTTTTTTTTTTTTTTTGTTTTTTTCATCGTCAGAAAATGTAATAATGAACTGGATTTGCTAAATATAAGATGGAAGCAATATCTTGCACAAATAATAAAACACATGGGATAAAAAAAATTCTCTGAATATAAAAATTAAAAGCAATTTTTACAATTTTATTTATTGTGAAGAATTTTAGAAACTGATCTTAATCTCTGAGTTGTGTTTGACAGACTATTTTTTTATTTTTTTGTCCTAAAAATATCTCTATACACTATTTAAAGTTTTGCTAGCCATTTTAATGGCCCTGAATTAAAGAAAATGTTGACATTTTAGTTGGCACACATTATAGGTAAAAGATCGGCAAAACATTGGTTTTAACTTCAGTATCTATTTTGCATAATAATGATGGTAGATCTTACCGTTGTACTTTCACCAAAACCTGCCATTATAGCTGTCTTGATTCATTCTTACATTTCCATGTGGACATGTTACTTTTTGACTTTCGATTTGACATCTGCTTGGTACTTGTTTTTTTGTTTTGTTTTTCTTAACATGTGTTCTGTTTTGGGTAACCAGATTCATTTTAATTATTCCTGTTGTTTTTTTTATTTGAGTTTAGACTTTTCCTTTTTTCATTTTCTTTATCTCTCCCATCTTTATATGTTTTCGTTTTTCAACCTTCTTCCTTCCCCATCCTCCTCATCCTTTACAACCCCCCCTCCTTCCTTCCATTCCTCCTTCCCTCCTTTCCTTTCCACCTCACCAGAGCCCTCAGCTCCCCCTCAAGAAATTAAGTGCAGCACCACCAGCTCCACCAGCCTTTTGGTAAGTTGGCGCCACCCACCTCTGAAGAGTCAGAATGGTGACCTGACGGAGTACAGGGTGCGCTACCAGGTGGCTGGCTCTTCAGAAGGGGCCAGTGATGATACAGAGCCCATAGAAGAGCCACTGGTGCCTCCAACTGAAGAGCGGATGCTGCTGCAGCAACTGGAGAAGTGGACCAAGTACCACATAACAGTGTCTGCCTCAACCAAATTTGGGCGGGGTCCTGAGAGCGAGCCCCTAATCTGTCGGACGGATGAAGATGGTGAGTCTCTTATGTTGGGACTTATCAGGAAACGTATCTTTTAATTCAAAGAGAGGTTTAGCTGCTTTGGATTGCAGGCAGAACGCATTCGAACAAGACTAGTGGTTACGACACACTACGTTGCATCTGTACTCACAAATCAGAATATCCAAATTCCAAATCAGTAAAATCTGAATCATTTGTTCAAAGCCTGTAACATTTTAATTAATTGGCTGCATATTTTCGCTAAAAAGCAGAACAGTACATTATCATATTCTGTTGGTTTACTAATTGTCTCAGAGGTAAATTCATCAGCTTTTTATCTTGTTGAGAAAGATTGACAGTAAAAATAAACAAAAAAATCCGACTGGAAAGTGAAAAAGAAGAATGATCACTCTCACTTTGTTTAGTACAAACAACGGCAATGACCTTGATTGAATATGCCACTGAAGCTGCTAAAACAAACAGTCTTCGTTATGTTAACAGCTGTTGAGCTGGGTCATCCCAGTTTACTGTCTCTGGAAGGAGAGGGCATGTATTGTGCACCTGAATTGATTTTTGATTCTGTTCACTTCCCAACATTTGATAGTCTTCTATTTATTCAACGCACCTTCCAGAGATTCCGTTGGGAATTTGATAACGCAGAATGGTTACTTAAAATTAAAACAAACATTCAAAGAAACAAATAAAAAGCTTTTAACATGATAACACTGAAGTTGATCAACTGATCTTAACACAGGACCTCAATTGGGCCTCTCTTCCACAGAGCCCATTTTAAAACTTACAGCTACTGTTCCCTGCATTGGTTTAACATGGATGGTTTTTAAATAATGACAGTTATTATGTTATAACACAAATCGATACATTTATTCAGAATATAAAAACGACATGTACCAGGTGTCGGTTAAAGAGACAAAAACACGGGTTTCAAAGTAAAAAAACATGGAGGGTGGGATTGGGTCGGGATTTAGGGGATGAATAACGCTACGAGTGTTTTTGGAGAAGCAAATGGAAGCAGTTTAAGAGGACTGGTTTTATTCATGGCACATTCATCTATGAAAAGGATATTCCCTGCCCCCTGAAATGGCCCGGATACAAGGCCTGCCATAAATGTCGGTCATTATGAGTAAGTGGCGAGGCTCGTCACTGTAGAGAGACACAATGACAGGGTTGAGGTGAAAGGAAAATGTAGTGAATGTGTCTGCGGATGAAAACCCATTCTACTCAGGGGTTTTCAATGTCAATTGTTTGATATTGTCTTAAAATGTGTCTTCTGTTATTAGTATTTTGTATTTGAGTATTTTGACAGTTTGATCTATATTAGCAGAAACGCTGCATGTTTTCAGATTTTTTTTGAATATGCACTGTATGTTATAGTTCCTGGGGCAGCACCAAGGAGGGTTGAGGTGGAGGTCCTCAACTCCACAGCCCTGAAAGTGATGTGGCGTTCTGTGACACCTGGAAAGCAAAATGGTCAAATTCGTGGCTACCAAGTCCACTACGTACGTGTCGAAAATGGGGAATCACGGGGCCTGCCCCTCATCAAGGACGTCATGCTTGCTGATGCCCAGGTATGACCATTAATATTTTTTATCTTTCAAATGTAAATTCCTACAAAGTATACTTGCATTTAGAGATCCAATACAGAATGAACTGATAACCACAATTGGTCAAATTTGGTTTTGATCATCACTGACTATGATTGGCAACAGGACAAAGGAGGGCTAGAGAAAAATGACCAAATGCTTTGAAATAAATCAGAATTGAATTAGAACTGTTCTATTTACTGTTTAAATACAAAAAAAATACCCAAGAAACTTTTATCAGTGCATCTTTACTTACAAGCCTTTTAGGTTTTATAAATGTTGCTGCAGTATCTAGAGCGGTATTTGTGTTACTTTTTGGATTACGTTTGATTATGCTGTAATTTTTTTTTTCCCACTCAAACGAAGACAAGAGCAGCAATCAAAGCTCATCTCATACTTTCCTACCTTCTGTACATCTAGTTCTGTAGATTGCAGTAGAGTAAATGCACTGGCAGTAACAATTATATGAAAAATGTGTGTGTGCTTGCCTATTGAAGAAACAATTGGGGAAGAAAGAAAAAAATTTCAATACTAAACGATTTTTTTTTATAAATATTTAAGTGAATCCTGTTAATTGTTCCTCATTTGCCAAATTGCTGTCTGTCACCTAGATGGACATTGTTTCCTGAAAGCAAAAACGCATTGATAGGAAAAAATTTGATATGTGTGACGTACCACTTTGAGACATTATAAATTGATGCTATTAATCAAACTTTAAAAAAGGAGGAACCTCTATCCAAATGCCTGGAAGCATCTCATTAAATTGTTAATCTCATGAGCGCTGGCGACCTAAGCTAGGTGATTTTCAAAAAGGCATATGCAAAAAACAAAATAATGGTGATTTCCTTTTTAGGAATAATAAAAGTAACTCTTCGCTGAGCGTTTTAAAGTTTAATTTTTACTATTTGATTGATTTAACTGTAGTGCACTGGCAGACCTATCTTACTTGGCTTGTTTCTGTTGTCTCTTAAGCGTCAAGCAGAGCTTTCCGTCTTCTGACCTCCCAAAACTAGTGACCTATTTCTGCTGACTGCCCATCTTAAACCCCTAAAGTCCCAATTTCTCACAATCCTATTTCCCCCTATTTTTATTTTCTTATTTCTTTAAAAAGATGCTCTCTTTCTCTCTCTCCTGCACTTCACTTTGGCGGGGGGGTTGTTAGTGGGAAACGGACGATACTGCTGAATATGTAAGTACAAAGTTTTGCCTGAGTGCTTCGTGTTCCTGAAACCGTGGCTATTGCATCAACCCTGTTACAATTACAACGTGCATAACACCAACTCGGCTTTCCCTGATTTGCTTCCTTGAAACATTGAAGGAGCTTTGAGGGTTTTCTTCAGTTGCACTTCTTTTATGTATTATTTTCTTAAACAGGACACATTTTTGTTAACAGTTACAGACACAAGGGACTGGCTGATGCAATATCCACTTGTAAATCTCCTCAGAATGTTACATGTATGCTGTCTGCAGGAGCAGTGTTTTTTTTGTGTGTGTTTTTTCTCTTTTTTTCTGGTTTTTGTGTATAAATATGTGTGAATTTTTAATTTGTGGTGTGTGACTTTCTGTTAGTTTGTATTTTCTTCGTCTCATTAAGTTTGTTAAAAATGATCATCGGTTTAAAAAATGCCTACCATTGGTTCCCACTGCCAATCTTCATCGATCAGTGAACAACACAATACTGTCATCCCTTGAAACCTTTCATATTTTGCCACATAGCATCTTACAGCTACAGCTAATCAACACCTCAGGTGGAAGAATGTGTCCACAGGAGAATTATTATTGGTGAATTCGACACATTTGACTTTAATGGAAGACTAATATAGAACGGTTGTGCATAAGTGAGCCTGTGGTTTGAGGTTTAACACACAACATGCATGGGATTATGCAAATATGTGTTAGCATGTTTTTTATTTGAAAAAAGGTAATTATTTTGGCTCACATCTACATTTGCACTTGAAAATAAGGTAGCCAGTAGTCTCATGTTGTCAGGGATCCTATTCCTTTGGATACAGATTAATAGACCTTCGATTAAATCTCAGCAAACTACAATGAGCTTTGTTGATGTAATGCGACAGAATATAAAAAAAACATTTTCACTTTTGAAAAGCATAGTTGGTTTGTAACCTCCATGTTACCCTAATTTAAGTACCAGTACAGGAAAATACCATAACATGTTTAAGAAAGTGCTTACAGCTCATTTACTTTTATTGACTTACTCCCCCACCCCCACCCCACCCCCCACCCCGCTATGCCAAGCTGCCTGTTAAAAATCTCATTCTCCATTCGAGGAAAACATGCTTCTATGGAAGATTCATTAGAATTGATCGGAATCCTCTCTTTGAAAAAGACTCAGGGAAACTTA
Source organism: Orestias chungarensis (assembly GCA_032876305.1). Classification (NCBI taxonomy): domain Eukaryota; kingdom Metazoa; phylum Chordata; class Actinopteri; order Cyprinodontiformes; family Cyprinodontidae; genus Orestias; species Orestias chungarensis. The sequence continues at coordinate 2,524,384 of JAVLVB010000668.1, read as the reverse complement.
ATGGCATAGGTAAAAACTGCCAGTGAAAGGCCAGGATGTAAGCACCGGGCATTTATCAAAGTTAAGTTGTTGATCGGAATATTGCTGAAGGAAATAGGAAGGAGAGCTGCTCTGCATTTACATACATAATGTCCCTCCTCTCCACCTCTGTGGCTCTGAGGGTTTGCGTAATGGTCTCCCATTACACAGGCTGGATAGCAAGATACAATGCATGCATCCTCGTGAAAATTAATAAAGAGGACCGGGAGATGCTTTCTATTAGCATTCAGTACAAGGTGCTTTGAGTGGGGTCAGATCATGAAAAATTCACAAGAGGTTTTGACATTGTCCTTTTCCCTGTCTATGCCGTGTTTCCTTTAGGAAATGGTCATCGGAGGACTCAAGCCAGAAACCACTTACTCCGTCACCGTGGCAGCATACACCACCAAGGGGGATGGAGCTCGGAGTAAACCCAAAGTGGTGGTGACCAAAGGGGCAGGTCAGTACACAATTAGAGTTCCTAGGTTCAGCCTGTCAGAAAGCGCTTCTAAATTATTCTAAATCTGTTGATCAAGTCTTTTGTTTGTATATATATATATATATATATATATATATATATATATATATATATATATATATATATATATATATATATATATATATATATATATATATATATATATATATATATATATCTTTTTGGAAGCACTTTGAAAAAAAAGAGATGCAACTTTTGTAAATAGCTACTGACCATAGTACTGAGAGACCTATGTGTTGTTAACTAGGATGCATTCAGGTTTAAAAGATTTATCTTTGGAAATACGTGCCTGAGTCGAGTCCATTTAACAGCTGTGTTTCATCAGATGCTGCCTTGTGTAAGTAGTTCTTTAACAGTTTGAGTCAAGCTTAGAACACCATCCGCAGATTTTTAGGAGATCAAGGGCATCGTTTAGGTTACTTTGAGATTTCTTCAGACAGATTATGACTGCATGAAAACCCCACTCGAGTAGTTGGTTTTTTGCTGTATGAATAAAACATTCAAGGCAAGTGTGTTAGCTCTGCAGAGCCTTGTAATCCTGACTTGTCCCCTTGTAACCACTGGTGCTGTACAGTTTGAATAAACCACCAGTGCTCATTAAACTTTATATGAGTTGTGAGGCTGAAATCTACGTTGGTTAAGGCGAAGGTAGCAAAAGATGCACACGTAGGTGTGTCCAAGTAACAAAGCCTGCACATACAGTATAGGTAGGCCTAATCTTTTGTATCTCTTTAGTCCTTGAAAAACATACAACCCTCTCCTACGGCCTAATTCCTGCACACAAAACAGGAACATTTCCCATATCGTGATTGATGTTTTTATTTTTTAGTCAGAGGAATAAAATTGGTGGTTGTAAAAAAAAAAAAATAATTTTAAAAAGGAGCCTTTTCACGGATGCACAATCCTCATCCTCCCATTGTCATCGTTCTAAGAACAGTTTTGATCTTTTTTATGATTATAATTGAAGTGTAAAAAAATAGTTCCTACGTTATAAAGAAATATAAAAGGGGGGGAAAGTGAGTTTTGTGAGGAACAGAGAAAAAAATGTTTTCCAATGTGAAATTGGGTTCTTTTCAGGGTCTTCAAGATGAATTGTAGTTAGTCCCTAGCCAGTTTTAAAATAATTACAACAAATTCCTCCTTCAATCAAGAAAAAAAAATAATAATTGTTAACAATTTTCATGGCGTATCAAGATAAACTTTAACAACACTAAAAAAACACCCTACAAGAGTGTTGGTTCCTATATTGCTGCTAAAACAGCCCTGCCAGTCGACTTGGTCTAAGTTAGCAACAGAGGTTTCAAGTATTGTAAATAGTAGGATTGGACCTGTCAGTGTAGAATTTTCCCTTCAAACCAACTTTTGAGATGTGCTGGATAAGGTCAGTATGTGTAACTTGAAACTGGGCTTTTTAAGCAATTTCTGAATCATTTAAGCAATTTCTCTTTTTATAGTGTACATTAACCATCAGGAAATAGTGATTCACAAATTTGTTCACATCCTCTTCAATAATTTTTAATAGGTGGTACCCGTTTACATGGGAACAATAAAGATACCAGAACCAAAGAAAATGTTGCACAGCTTATGATACTGCCAGTGCCAACCTATCTTCTTACATTGTTACATCCTAAATGTACCTCTTTCTCTCATAAGTAATTCACATTGAGCAGGGGGTGCAGTTCATGTATTCGAAAATGTGATTGATAAGACCAGAACCTGTTCCTCAAAATGTTTACTTGCGGCCTAATTATTCCACCGACTAACAGGTGCCATGATGAAGAGATAATCAGTGTTATTCCCCTCATCTGTCATAACGTTGGGCTTGATCAGTTGATCAGACAATTATCTAGTTAAACTAAACCTCTGGGAATTGTATTCCCTAAAAATGGATATGAAATTTATACTACAAATATGGATTTATGATCGTGTATATTCTAACATCATTTTTCATTAGAAATCATTTATGTCAAACCCTGCATATAATATTATGTCATAATGTAGCAAATTTTAAACTGCCCCCTCCCATAAAAAAAACCCCCAAAACACAAGCATGTATCGAGCAAATCCCTCCAGGAGTTTTGATGTCAAAGCCATTTCCTTTATTTAGGAAACATAAAGGGGCCTGAAAGGCAACATCGAGACAGAACATCATGAAAAGCAGAGCCGGTTTTTGTGTTGCTGAAAAGTCGATTCACATCAGTGGCCATGTCTTTTCATCCTGCAGACCGCACAACAAGGTTTTCTAACGGTTGTGTGTATGTGAACAAATTTTAATAAAAATCTATCTGAGACTTCTTATTTTTGGTACAATGTTCCCTTGTGTTCTTAGAATATAAAAAAAGCATTCATTTTTGAGTCACAGAAAAACATTTAGACTCCGACATGAACAGTCCAAATGAAAGTCTGGTCAAAAATGGCTCTTTGTGATTCATGGAGTCTTAATTCAAGTCTTTTTCAAAATAAACCTAACTTTGCCCAGTGAATAAAACAGAAGTTTGGATGGTGCTGAGTGGAAACATGAGTTGACATTTGGGGTGAGAGAGATATTTTACATATGGACACTGGTCACTGTGAAGTGAGATCTTCTACTGTAGCTTCACTAAAAGCAGAGCAGGAACTTCATCTGGTTCCTTGAAGGTTCTGAATCTATTGCAGTGATATTTTCTCCAGGGACACAAGTTCAACGTAAATTGCAATTGTCGCACTGTGAGGAAACAAAGGAGTGAAACCGTTTATCTGCATTAAAGAGGATGAGGGTAGAACAAATTTCTGCCTTAGATGGTAAAAAATGTAATAATTAGGAATTTTGAATTTAGTAGAAAATATAATATTACTCTGGTCTTTCTGCCTTGTTTTGGAAAAGTGAACTCAAGACTAATTGTCTTCTATTTCAGATACCACTTTTTTATTAGAAATTGTAGTAATTTTCCTTAATTAAATGTCATCTAGTCTTAGACAAGAACTTGTTGTTGTCTAGGTTTAGTACATGTTTAGATAGCGTTACATCCACAAGGAATGGATTTTCTACCGTCCCCTTTATGCAATCGTGTATTGTCTACAACACAAAGTTTGATATTCTGGATAAAATATTTGATCATTCTAATGATCCATCTGTCCATCCATCTAATCAATCCATGTCTGTCTGTCTATCTGTGTGCAAACATAAAAGAATTCCAGACATAAGAGAACATAATAGAAAACCCTGCTACCCCTTTGTCAGTCGGTGAGTGAGTGTCGACAGAAAGCTGTTAATTCTCGAGTTTGATGAGAAACGTGCTAGGAGTTCCACATGGAGGGATTGAACCAGGGCTCGTCATGAAATGGACAAAGATGTAGAGATGGGGTGAGGGTTTGGACATACTGGAAGGTGGTGGTAGTTGCGGATGTAGTTTAGGAAAAAGTGATGAAATAAAGTAAGGAAAGGGTGAAAAAGAGGAGAACCACAATCAAGGTGTCCAAAAATCTCAGAATCACTCCTGTACCCTCACACACAAACATATCAGGCTCCTTATATCCCTGTGGGTCCTCTTTGCAGCTGATTGCTCCCTGTCCCTAGTCACCTTCATCATCCCTCATTCACTTATTTTTTGTCTCCTCACCGTGCCCTTGCTCTCTTATCATCACCCTGTGGCACCACACACATACACACAGCTTGAACAATTCCCCGCTTCCACCTCCCCTCCCAACAACAATCTGCTGGCTCAGTGCCCCTGATCCCTCATCTCTACAATACATTAGGCCTCAGTTTTGAATGTAGAAATAATACATAGCTGGGGATTCAAAGGATACACACAGCAGCCTGTTGATTTTCAAAGTTAAAACAACAACCACAACAAAAATAAATAAATAATGGAAAATGCACCCATGGAATCATCCCAGGATCATTATCTCTGATTCCATTTCCTTGATTAACTGCAATCATGAAGGCAGAGTGGGCTTTTAAAGGACACCAAGCTGAGCTGTAGCATGTAGCCAAGAAGTTTTAGGAGGAATCATTTCACCCAATATGCAACACCCGAGCTTTTCCCTCACATGCAAAAGCTCTGATAACAAGCCACCATCTAACCCTCCTACTCCGATCTCCCTCTAGCAACAGTTTTCAGTCGAGAATTAGCTACTCAAATGAATAATAAAGTAAGAGAAAATAGATTGTAAGTAGCAGATTGCACTGTTATGTGTGTATTTTAGATCAGCATACAAGCAGAAACGTGGGCAGTCACGCATTGGATAAAAAAAACAACAGAAGCCTTACATTACATTACTGCTATTTGTTGAAAGCAAGTGGACACAAATAAATAGATACAAATAGATATAGGAGTAAGTCATTATACATGTTAATGATTTACAAAGTAAAGTGGAGGGATTAAAAAAAGGGTGCATTGTAATGTCTACTTTATATACAGTGGACTTTAGTTAACAAAGTTTTATATAGCTTATTCAGCTTGATGAGTTTATGAAGAGATCGTACAACTGCTTCAAACCCAGTTTATCAATCGTTTTGATAACCTTTAAATAATGATTAGATCATTTAAAAGATTTTACCAATTAAAATTTAAATGCATTAGGGAAATAAATTATAAGATTGGTTATTACCTTTCAATGTTACTCTGTCCTCCAGCATCTCTAGGGGCTCCCTTTGTGAAGCACTGCTTGTCTTTAAATGCTGTCTGGTTTTATTCATACTGCAGAAAAAAATGCAGCTTTGGCAAAACATCCTGCTGGTCATTTGTAAATGAATCATAATTGCAGTTCCTTCATTGTCGAATGTTTGTTCTACACTTTTCACATTATGGATCCATAATGTCATGTTTAGTATTTCTAGAAAATAAGGAGCTGCTGCAGGAGTGCAAAATGTCAAAGGAGAAAAAATTGCCAAAAAAGATTAATTACTTTTTTAAAGTTTTTTTTTTTTTTTTAAATGTGCACTATAAATGTATCTAGCAGCACCTGTATTCTCCATATAGTTCTCCATATAGTTATGAGGACCAACTCGGGAGGGGAAAACCAGAATGCAATATTTTTCATTTAATTCAAAAAAAAGAAAAAATCAATTTTCCCAAATCATTTTAAAATAGTTTGTAAAGGTTCCTCTAGTCTAAGTGCATTACATATGTCTGCAATCTTACTAATATGACTTGTCTTGGTACTGCCATCTGTTCGAAGGCACAGTGAAACGGACAAGTGATATTAAATAGATTCAAGGTTGCATCCATTTATACTGAGATGTTGCTTTAGCACAACTCAGCCACAGTGGTGGGAAACTACAGGCTTCTCTAAATGCAACTCCCTCTGCCTGAGTGATAGGGCCTTTAAAGAAAGGGGTTTAGATGATAGGTGTCATCCTTAACAGCAGCACAACTGGGCCGCCCTGAGCAATGAAGTTGGGACCCTTGAGTGGATCATCCATTTTACAAGTTAAAAATTGGCAACAAATGACACAGGAATTGTTCTTGTTTTAAATTATTAGTGCTTCTTTGCAGTGCTGTGTCATGTTGGCTGTAGCCTCTGTTTTACAGTACATGAAATGGTAATGGGAACAGTGATCACTCTAGAATTTATCACTTCTGAGGATCTTCCACGTCGCCATGCTAGACAAGCTCACTAAGTTGTGTTAACTGATAAATATTTTAAATTATAACTACTAGTACAGCTTTAGTATGTTTGATCTTTCACATCAATCATTAAGAATATTAGAGCTAGTGTTTCCAATGATATTATATGATCACAGAAAACATTAACATGCTTTATGAATTATGCAGAATTTGCTGCTTAGTTTTGCTTTGCCACATTAGTGATTACGCATAAACATAAAGTGTCATTTAAAAGCATTAGTGAATTATTGAGATTTTACATTACAGACAGAGTGGAAGGAAAATAACCAATCGTTTTCTAAAATGTTTTTATGTATGTACTCAGGTACCTTTATTTGCAGAAATTGAATCCATTGTAACTAACTACATTCAGAAGTCATCTGATGCGTAGATAGATTTGTTTTGTGTATAAGTTAATATATTTATAAATATAACTGTTGTATTCTACTTCATGTTGGTCTGTCACTTAAAACGAATGTCAACTATTGAGTAACTATCATGTGTTAACTGTTGTCTGTTGTCTGTTGTTTTTAAAGGAATTAAGACCTTTTCCATTTACCTATTTTTTTTCTACAGTGCCTGGTCCACCATATCTGTCAGTAGCTCAAGATTCAAAGACCTCAGCTGTGATTCACTGGGATCCTCCAGACCTGATAAATGGAATGGACCTGCAGGGATACCGCCTGCAGTTTGGCCGGAAAGACATCTCCCCTCTGGCCACACTGGAGTTTGTGCCCCAAGAAAGGCACTATTCTTTGGGCAACATTCACCGTGGTGCTACTTATGTCTTTAAGGTCTCGGCCAAGAGCAGAGGGGGCTTTGGCGAAGAGGCTGTAGCGGAACTCACTGTTCCTGAGAATACCCCTGGGGGATACCCTCAGATTAAAGAGGGCTCCATGGTCACATGCTGCTCAGTGCAGCTCTCCTGGTCTCCACCAGTGCTGGCAGAGAGGAATGGGTTCATCACAGAGTACAGTCTGGCGTATAAAGAAGCTGGAACAAGAGAATCGCCTCAAGAACTTCGGTTACCTCCCAACCTGTCTAGCTATTTGCTCAACAGCCTCAAACCAAACTCTGCCTATGATGTGAAAATACGTGCCCACACCAGTGTAGGTCCAGGGCCCTACAGCCCACCCATCCAGTATCGGACCATGGCCATTGATACCACAGGTAGGGCTTGCCTATTTCTTTTCAGACCCGTTGGCAGGGTGTTGGAAATTGGCACAAAACATTGTTCACCTTTACCAAAGTAAAAAAAATTGCCTACTTCTTCAACGGACTTGACGTCTCGTCCAAAAAAGAATGATAATTAATTAGCCTTCTATGGATTACTTAAATTTCGAACCCAAACCAGGTAAAATGAAAGTCAGTGAGTTACAGTCAGTCATATTGAGAAAATGGAGAGCAGCCTAGTTTTTTAAGGTAAGTGTTGTTGATCAGACACTCCTGTCAGTTCTTGCAGCCCCTTGTCGAGCACATTCACGCTGTTTAGCCCACTTCCCAGTTTTAAAAAAAGGTAGGACCTCAGTTTAATCCAGAAACAACAACTGTGTGTTGAAACATTCTAGGATTACTCAACTCAGACTATAACTTGACTTTATTTTATTTTTGATTTGAGATATTTCTTTCTTAAGTTTATTTTCTTTGAATAATACCTTCCCATTATCCCTTCCCTCTGTCCCTGACCAGGACAGCTTGTGGCATGGCATCCCACAGATGCACTGCTCAGGATTGTCAGCATGCAGTGTATTGGATCTGTCCTAGTGTCTGTGTGGCAGCACATTGGCAGTGCCAACTCAAACTCTGCAACATCATAGGGATAGTTGGCATTAGATGCTCTACAAGGGTTAGTTGTTACCTATCAAGGAGTCATGGTTTAAAGTCAGTGAGGAGATGGGTTGGCACTCCCAATGATGGCTAGCCAAAGGGCATATACCTGTGCTCCATTTGTTGTCAGTGAGTCTTACGTGCTCTGTGTGCTAACCCGTGGCATTGCCCTTCCCCCAGTCAATCACAGCTCACCGTTGCATTCACTTTTACAACAGAAGAACGTTGCAGGGGAGGATCAGCTTTTGTTTTAAAGCCAAACCTTCTTCATTTGTTTTCTCTTTTTCCCTTTTCTGTCTATGAATTTGTTTGACTTACTGTTTGATTGTTTGTTTTTCTCTTCTTTTCTTGTATTTGTCTTGTCTACAGATGTCCCAAAGAATTTCACTGTTAAATGGGCCACAAAGACAACAGTAGTCCTTGGGTGGAAGTTTTCAGATCGAGGATTGCCATACAATTGCACGGTGAGTTTACTAAAAGTTGTGAGTTAGATGGGAGGAAATGAACTGAGTTTAAAAGTAAACAAGGTTTTTTAAGATTATATGACAGTCCATCATATTTTGAAAAAATAAATCCCCTCTAAAAAAAACAAATCTTACTGGCATTTCACAGTTCACAACCTATTTATTGATCTGTTTTAACCATGTGCTGTAATATTTTAAACTCTAATGTACTGAAATCTAGATTGAGTACAACCGACAAAAGATGGACGTGGATGCGAGAAAGTTAAAGGCATTTATCACTGGGCTCAGACACAACAGCACCTATGAGTTTAGGGTCACCTGCCAAGAAAGCCTAGAAGGCGGGCCCCGGCATCGTGTTGTGGCCAGGACGGCACCCCTCATCCTGGTCAAGAAACCCAAACTTGACATTTATGCTGAGCCTGAAAACATTCTTACTATGTCTTTCCCACCACTAAGTAGTAGGGATGTCAAGTAAGTATAGAATAATTTCTTGGTAGTCATTGGTAGTGTTCACATTGTTGAGGAATTCTTAGAGTTCTTAGCTTTACTATAGTTAGTACTAACTTATAAGTATAAAACTTTAATCATTTTTATATTTGCTTTCTTGGTACCTTTCTAGAAACTTCTATGTGGTTGTGGTTCCCCTTAAAACAACAGCAGGAATAGTTAAGAACTTGAAGAACCCTGATGAGATGGACATAGAAGAGGTAAGACGTTTTAAAGAAAGAAGGTTTCATCATGTGGAGTGACTCTACCACATTAGTGAAGGGCATTGGATTAAACCTAGAGAAATCCTATGATTCGTATGTCGGATGTTGGCAAGAGGCAACTCTTCCCCATAGAAGAATCTTGTTTTTTTCATGGGAAGATTATGTGTTTGTCGTATCAACAGTGGTAAATGCGAGCAGTGTTGTAAACACCATTTACCAGAATGGACACGCACAGCACAGTCAAAAGTACATCTCTGCTATGCAAATTTATCCCCCAGAGCATGCAGAAGACAGAATTATGCAGGCTTCTCCAACTCATAGCTGTGGGTCACCTTCAGTACTTGATTAACGGCAACCATTCCTACTGGAATTGGGATTACACACATTCCCCATGGTTTCTGCTTGCTTCTGCCCGCAATGTGAAAGGAATGAGGAAGCTTTAAGGTTTCTTGTTTGTTTAAAATGTTATGCAACTTCTTCAACACTGCATTTGAAATTACTTAAAAGCAGTTTAATCTTCTTGAGACTCTCAACTAACTGGTTTTAAAAAACAAAAAGTGTTTTAATCTTGCTTTAACGGGCAATACCATGTTAAATAAGTCCTAAACATAATAATTCCTGATTAATGTAGGTTTAAAGTTATATTTTAATTTTAGTAACTTGTTTTATCAATAAAAATATAACATTTGAGTACTGACTTAAATATATTGGAAAAATTAGGCATTTGAATGAGTTGCAACAGATAAAATCGTCAGAACAGCAGAAGAAACAGGAAAGATCCTGGTTAGCAATTGACTTCTGTAATGCCAAAACATATTTTTCATTTGGAAGGGTATAAATCACTTGCTGTTTTTAAATAAAGCTTATTTTGAAACAGCTAAATAAAAAATAAATCAGTTTTTATTTCAAATGCTTTTATAATTTTTGAAGAGACGCCTGTCGTTTTTGTTGAAAGAAACAATTTAACTCTGTTTCTGGTTTATAAATAATTTTATATAAACATATACATATTTTTATTATGAAAACTGAGGATATCATTTAATTATATTATTCATGGACTATTTTCATTTGTTAATTAAAATAAAACAGTAGTTTTAAAAAGTTTTGTAGATCTAACGATACACCAAGAAAGTTTTTGCATCAGATTTAACCGTTCCCTAATCTCTTCCTAGTAAAAGATTTTTCACGTAATTTGAGACATATGCAGTATTTGCATAAAGAAAAAAAAAGTAAAAAAAAAAAGGTTTAATAATACCGTCTTAACTTTAAACAGCTGCTGAGGGATGTGATCCCAAAGCGACGTTCACGCCGACAGCTGGCCCAACTGGACCAGAGGCGTTCCTACATCACAGCCTGCTTCAAGCAGCTGCCGTCCACTTTCACAGTGGGTTCTGACCACCGCCTGAGCAGTTGCGAGAATAAGTCTCTCGAACCTGGTCAGGAATATGTCTTTTTCCTGCTGGCTGAACTCAACGTTGCTGTGGGGGTGAGTTTCAGGGTCATCTCTGTTCAGTACACTTCAGTTGCCTTGTTTAGTCATATTTTCAAAAACCTCATTTACCTGTTATTCTATACAGTCCAAGCCTTGCACATCTAATACAAACTTCAGACCGATATTATAAGAATTACAAGTTTTTTTAATTGATCCACTTGTGTGCAGGTTTTGCTTATTAAAAATAGAAGCTGGCTACAAAGGCTCTGATAGGTTCAGCAAATAGGCTATGTGGACTGTTGGCTAATAAGTTCATTCATGTATTTTATTCACCTCTCCTTGGTCGCCATGTTACTCATCTTGTATTCTGGCTGTTTTTTTTTCCTACAGAAAATGTTTGCAACAAGCCCGTATACTGACACAGTGGTGACCCCAGAGTTAGTGGTGGACCCTTTGCCAATAGAGACTGGTGACGGACTCATTTGGGTGGTTGGCCCTGTTTTGGCCGTGGTCTTCATCATTGGCATTGTCATCTCCATCCTTCTGTTAAAAAAGTAAGTTTGCTCTAAAAACGCTGGATTTTTGGAGCAAAGATCATATAATAAAATATTGAAAATGATGGATATTTGCTCAGAAACTAAATAATTTCATTATGCTGATATTTTGCATGTGTTGTATTGTTTGCCATTTAGACTGAGATTAAAAGAGCTTTGCAATGTTGGTCCCTGCTCTAGCCATGGGTTCATAAAATCCTAAACTGCAAGTCATTATTTGTTATTTGTAATAAAGGCGCCATAAAAACCCAATTCTTAGCATTATTAGCAATATCACAATACATTCTCATTGTTTGATGTTAAACTGGTAGTTCATGTGGGAAATTCGGTCAGAAAGCATGCCAAAGCGAGCTTGTGTTTCGTATTCATTTCAGCATTATAACCAAAGACCCAAATAACATTGTTGCATGCAGTTGTGAAAGAGAGTTTTTTTTTGTGTAAAAGACGTGTGTGGGAGGTAAGCTGGTTGGAGAAAGAAGAGATGATGAGATTCTTAAAGATGATGCTGGGGGGAAAAAACAAGAGACCGAAGGTCAGGCAACTATTATTTTATTTTTTTAGATATTTATTTCCTGTTATTATAACTGGTATTAATAAAACAAAGGCTTTTATATTGTTTTTTACTTTCAGGGTACTTTAAGTCAGTTTCTCACTGCTTTCAGTGGTGCTTGCAGTAATTATCTGCCACTCTGTCAAAGCTCGATAAAGACGCAAAAGGAACAGGAGGATCAGGTCAATAGGCTGCCCTTGTTTCACTGCTAGCTGTTTCCTTTATCTCAACATTCTGGAAGTTAGAACTCAGCTTTGAGTGTGAGGGCTTGTTCCTACACACATGAGGAGATTCCTGAATTATCTAAAGGGGTGTCAGGGCTGGAGCGAGAAATACAAGTGTAGCCTGCTACTGTCAGATGATCCCCTACTGTCTGACCTTGCCTTACCTCAGTCTTGGTGGTTAGGGAGAGTAACATCTCTCCTTGGATCTCTGTCTTTTTTCTCCATTCTCTTTCTCTTCATCTTACTCTTAAACCACCACTCCTGCCCCCTGCTTCCCCGATCTCTCCCTTGTGAATAGTGTTTCCCGGGTTTGCCCTTGGCAATAACATTCCCCTCTCCTCTCAGTGTCTGTACACACCGACACACACACACACACACAACACTCGAACATTCACAAATGCATGCGCTTACTTGAACATTTCATAAAGGACTCACTTATTTTCACCCTCTGACACATCTGTAGATACATTTTCACACACTCACCCCTTCACATGTTGATGAGCGTCATCTCGCTTTTTTGCGAGTCCAGCAGTGACCCCTGTGAATTTTAAACTGCTCTCTATTGATTTATATCTCTTCTTGCCTCCCCCTCTCCTTTTTCTCCTTGTGTGTTGTGTTTTTACCATCTTTATATATTTATTTGGCTCCTGTTGCATTCTCTGGAAACAGCAAACCAGACAGGTAAGGTGTAGTTTCACTTAGATTCAGTGTATTTAACAAAAGAACACCAAGTAGTCTGCCTCCCTTTAATACAAAGAACACAGAAGGATCTTGATTTCTTGCTGTAGAGTTTCAAGTTGTTGTTGTTTTGTTTTTTTGAAGGTGCTTTATCCAAAACTTAAAGATTTGAAAAGTTACAAATTCTTGGTTAAATATATAAAAATAAAAAAAATAAAAAATGTTAAGGATTTCAAATTTATGTGTGACAAAAGCAAAAAGGCTGGGTTTGTGTAGTTTCATCCAAACCTGGAAAAAAAAGTTGCAGATAATAGATAATAATTTGAGTTGATGTTACTTCCATGTCTACGTTTTCTTGTCTTTATCTGCGCTGTTTTTTTTTTTTTCGTTTGCTCTGCAGCCGCAAGAGAAAAGAGTCTGAGCCACGCACAAAATGTCTGCTTAACAACGCAGACATTACACCCCACCATCCCACAGATCCTGTGGAAATGAGACGCATCAACTTCCAAACTTCAGGTAGGGGGGGAGTATTTATTTCACAACACAAGACCATTCTCTGTCTTTGCGTTCCACATTATTTTGTCTCGCCAGCTGTCTACAAGCCATATCTCTACCGTTTCCATATCCCCGTGTACCAATTAGCCATTAATGATTAACAAATTGCTGGAAATTCTGACTGTTAAAACTGGAAACCTGTTTTGTTCTCTGGGGTTTTACACGCTTCTACTTTTGTCTTTGTTTTCTTCTGATGTTCGTCCAAGCTATAAACTCTGACGTTTGTAACTGAGCAAATTACGTTCTTCACACATCATGTTCGGCTTTTGCTGCTAAACCTCATCTCAAATGTTTTGCCTTATTTTATATTGGATCCTTTTTTATTGCTTTGCACATGTTTTACTTCTGTCACAGCGTTCATGGTTTGATTAAAGTGTGATCTACATTTTTTTAGCCACTAGTGAATCAGGTTTGTAACAAACCAGTAACAAACCATTAATTTTATAATTGATATAAGAGTACGACATTAACATTGTACTAATAGTCCAAATGTGCTGCAGTCCATAACAATTCAATCTTACATAAAGCCTTGAGAAGCATATTTTGCAGATACTTCCGTTATGTTTATAACCTGTTGCTCCATAAACCCCCTCAAAAATTATGGGCAGAAATATTTTCCAGGTGGGATAATAACACAAGCAGACTGTTGTTTTCAGTTTTTGCTTTATTGTTATTTTTTCGCCTCTGTTTCTGAGCCTAGATGTCTTTCAGACATCTGTCTGTCAGCAGAGGCCAGCCTCTGCTCCATCAAAAGGCTCAGACTTCAAAATAGAGCATCTCTCTTCAGCTTCTTTGGGAGTTCAGACGTGCTGCTTGAACTTTGTTTCTTTGGGCTAAACAGACTTCTTTTTTATCAGATTGTGGAAAAGCGTGATTGAGAGGAGGTGAACATTTCCACTTAGCCACAGAAATGTTGATGTTCGTGGGATCTTCCTCCTTTTGTTTTTCTGGTTATTTCAAGATACAGTGACCACCCTAGCTTAAGCTTTTTGCTTGACTGTTTGTCATCTTCCCCGTAGTTTTTCCATCTCTCCCTCTCGCGATTAAAAAAAACAAACAACATATGTTACAATCTAATGCTCTATTTTCTATAACATCTACAGACTTCGTGCATAACAAGTGGTCATATTCAGCAGCTTATCCATTGTTCCACAGAGCTCTCTTTATCTCAACACCCAGGAAATCTAATTCAAGTAGACATTTTACCCCAATTAAGAGGGCCGGTGAGCATTTGTGAACGTTCCCATCAGCTAATAGCAGCTATTGTTCGATTGGCATACTCACAGTGCATTTATCCAAGTCCTCTCAAATGCAACAGAGCATATGCTGCATTGGCTCAGTGTGCTCAGTGACCCCTAGTGCAGAGGAACATAAAATATATATTTGATTATGTTTCCAATGTCTTCTTCAAGAGTTTGCTGTGTATCCTGCAGGTAACGTTTCAGCTTCATGCTTAGCAAAACAATCCTTCAAGTTATTTGGACAGATAATGTCTAGTTTTGTCACAATTGCTCTTTGTACCCAGGGTTTAATTAAATGGGGCCCAAAAGCCTGAAGCAGCAGCTTAACTCAGTTCTACCTCTGACTACTGCTGACTACCCCTGACTGTATTCTTCTTCCATCTTCACACAGCCTTTTCTATATCTTCCCTTTGCTGTTATCTGATAAAGGATGGTTCCAGTCCCAAACCTAATAAGTAATCCAGGACTGAAACAGAATGAAGACTCCTACAAATATTTATCCTTGAAACCTTGAATTAACAATTGTTGAAATTGTTAACATTTCTAACTTGAAAGGCTCGAAAGTTAAACAATATACTATTAAAAGCCAAAGCTAAAAAAGAATACAGCAAGTAACTTTCACTTACATACAGTAAATATCACGTAACATAATTTGTTAATTTAAGTTGAGTTATGGAGTCATGTATACCAGATTAATAATGGCACAACCACTTCTTATTATACAATAAAGGCCTGTTTAAAAAGCATCCACAGTGATAAGAAAATCTCTTCCTACACCTTTCAGGAGTCAACTAAGCTGAGCAGGAGCCCCAAATCGTCCTTAGAGAAACAAAACTAGTGTCTCAGCATCAGCAACAGGTCTGCTACTGGCAGCTTACCCCACGTCGCAGCCACTCACCAGCTTAGTTTGGTGAGTGGCCAAACCATGCTGGAGCAAACTGCTCCAACTAACTTTTAGAGCTACCTTCCCCTCTAAAAGTTAAACTTCAACCTCTGAGCTTCGACACACGTCATAGCAAAACAAAAGGTGACCGAAACATAGCGTTTAAGATTTGGCCCGTCTTCAATCTCTCAAAGTATCTCCGGTAATACCTATTCAGTAATTTACCAATTCATGTTCTCTTTTTTTTTTCCCAAGCGTCAGCATTTTTTCCAACTAACTTCCATTTAATATGTATGGTAAAAATAATAATCCATGTACTCAACGGTTGCTTATTAATAGATTTGAATGAGTGCTTTAGCATTTAGACACATTTTACAATGATATTAAAAAAGAATCAAATTGGACAATATATAAAAATTTCTAAAGATTTAATATAACACAGATTTTCCTCATTTGGAGTATTTGAATTGAGCAAAATTTGAGAGATGTCTTCAAAAAAATCATTAATAGATCCTTTATAGATAGATGTCTTATCAGTGTATGAGATCCTCAGAGGTTTCTGATTGTCAAAGCAGGTATGTAACATCCAGAGGAGGAACATGAAAAGTTCAAACTGCCCCATGCATGACCGGAAGTGTAATTGCAAACCAAAGAAAGCACTGAAGGTACATAAAATTGAACCGAAGAAATCCTTTTCACGATCATAAAAATCTTGTTTTTAATTTTTCTTTGATGCCTAAACTTCTAAGAAAATAAAACTTTTTGATTTTGGATTTTTTTTTTTAAGTTAAAGGCTGTAGTCCAATCTAGCAGTTAAAGCTGCATAACCTCAGGGAAGAAGCCAGTGACTTACTTTCGTTACACAATACTTTCGAAACAGTTGCACACACACAAAAGTACGAGAGAAAAAAAAGTTGAGGATAAGCTCAAGGCAATTTTTCTAACTGGATAAATAAGCAGAAACAAACTTATTTAGGTTTTAGGACAGTACTTAAAACAATAGAATTTATTTTTTCACACGCAGCCGTAGAAAAACGTATCTAGATTAACTGTCTCCAGAAGTCCAAAGATAGTAGAATTTGCTTACAGTACAAAATATTTAAACAACAATTTTGAAAGCATTTAAATAATTTCCTGCATGTGGCTGCAGTTGCTCCTCTACAGAATAAAAAAAAACAAAAAAACATTTAGTTTTAGTGTCAGGAGCTTCCAGAGCATTTTCAAACCTTCAGAGCTGAGGGGTTTATCAAGAAGACTGACACAGCTGTCAGAAATAAGCTGGCAAATGCTTATTTTACTTTGACTAAAAGAAACAGACTATATGATCTCTGGATCAACCAGGTAGTACAGAAAAATTAAAACTATTTTCTTACTCTCTTTTGGGAGTAAATATTGTTTTTTGCTCTTGCTAGCTACAGAACAGCTGAACCGAATGTACGTTTTTTCTTATGTTATTTTATGTTTATTTTGCTTCCATCTCTGCTTTTCCACCACCAATTTAGCTTCTCATAGAACACTTAACACCCCCCTTATTCTGTTTGAAAAACAAATATGACTTATTCGTCATGTCAGCACATACAACTCGGATGTTTCCTCGCAGAAAAAGACCGTGCATTTGTTGAAACTCATAGCCGCACCAGCCAGTCACTTGTAGGTATCGGCAACCTACACGTTTCTCCCGATTACGGCAGTGACTTTAACAAGCATGCCTTCCTCCTCACGGCGCTGTCAAATCACAGACACGCCACGGCGCTCGCACATAAACAGAATCAGACGTGCCTGCGCCCCCTCCCCGCTGTGATGAATGACGTTCAGAGACAGGGGATCAGAAAACCGCCCGAAAGGGTTCATTAGTCATTGTCACAAATCAATTAGGAAGAGAAGGATGCGCAGTGTCTTCAAGCCGTCTCTGTCGCTTGACGCTAGCGGGATCTCTTTGCAATAGGATGTTTAAAAAAAGGTAAACTCACCTAAAGCTTGGCGCCGTTACCATTATGCCAGAACAAGTACATTTTGTGGTAGCCAGAACATAAATGTATTCATCAGGGATATGTCACATATTCCACTAAATGACCTGTATTTTATTTGTTTTAGCTGATACACTCATTTTTATTTTTTTATTTTCTGACTGTTTTGATGGACGCGTTTTTCAGTCCTGACACACCCTGATCCTGACTTGACCTCGGAGAACCTCACTTCTATGGGAGATAAGATTCCGTCTGAGCTATGCATCCCATCGTCTTTGGCTTCACACATGTCAACTTGAAATGCAGATCCTTTTCCGCACCTTTCACTTCCAGGGATTCAGTGACAAGTAGTGCAATGTGTGTTATTGGGATTTTATGGGATAGACCAACAACAACTAAGTAGAATAAAGTTGTATTTTTTATATTTTTATGAATAAATCTCTGAGCAGTGCATTGTTCAAGTGTTCAGTCTCCTTAAATTACACTTATATTTGCCTTCATTAACATAATTAGGCTATTTTAAATTATACAAATACAATATGATTATGCGGGTTTCTGTAACAAACATGATGACGGTGTAGGAAGTTGTGATCATTTACATTTTCAGGAGAAGACATTAAAAAGCCAACGAATAGAACTGGATAGTAAACTCCTGGTCGGGTCTGCAAAAGTTTACCAGAGATTTTTTATATTTGTCTGCATGCAACTCGTGATGTAGGCCACCCTGAAGGCTTGTCTGCATTATAGGGAACCTGTTGGTTCTAACAACAAACTACTCCTACATTAGACCAACTACTACCAATTTTCAAATGGACATGAATCTGACAGGACTCATTACTCTGGGTGAATTTAGGTCGGCTCTGCGGGACAGGGAAAAGTTTACAGCCTTGATATGTGTAATTGTTTTAATTGTTTTATTCTGATGGTGTTGATTGTTTGTTAACTTGATTTATTTTGGCCAGGTCTCTCTTGAAAAACAGACTTTAATGTCAATGAGACTCACACCTGGTGAAGAAAAAAATAAATAAATATATATATATATATATATTTATATATATATATATATTTATATATATATATATATATATATATATATAT
>JAVLVB010000668.1:2442259-2505993 GCA_032876305.1 Orestias chungarensis | reverse complement strand
ATATATATATATATATATATATATATATATATATATATATATATATATATATATATATATATACATATATATATATATATATATATATATATATATATATATATATATATATATATATATATATATATATATATATATATATATATATATATATATATATATATATATATATATATATATATATATATATATATATATACACACACATATATATAAACAAACATCATTGCTCTGTGCTTTAAATCATAATATTTTATTCCCATTTTTATTGTCCTTTGCAGATTCGGGTCTAAGCGGTCCTCAGAGTGAAGCAGATTTTGACTGTGAAAGTTAGTCTGTATTCTTTTAGAATATCTTTGCCAGATTCTTTTGAATATTTATCATCTTTTCTTTGTGTGTGTGTGTGTGTGTATGTGTGTTTGTGGCTTGGCTTGTATCAGTTTGAGAATCCATAAGGCACATTTTCTTCCCTCAATGCACGCAATTTAAGGAAATAATTAGGTCGCTTTCTATTAGTACACTGAGCTTTTTATTTACTTTAACTTGGATGTCAGTCACGTCATCCACCAAGGCTGTTGGCTCTGGATTAACCCACTATGGATAAATAACCTGTCTTGTCACTTCTGATCATGTATAGATGCTTTAGGGATGTTTTTGTAACAAGAGCACAATCTGTGTAATTCCTCTTTGTCTTTCCCAACTCCCTGTTCCTCCCTCCTTCTCCTCCTTCACCAGCACTGCTCCATTTCCATCCCCCACCGAAAACGGGGTCTCTTCTGCACTATGAGATAACGAGCAGAATTAATTAAGGCAGTGCAAAAACAGTGGCTCGGCATTTGATCTCCCCTCCGTTGCTGGAAAAGAATCTTCCAAGAGAAAGAGTTTTCTCATGCTTTCCCCAGTTTTTATTTTTACTGTTTATCCGCAGTCTTCCTCCCTTTTTATATGGAAATACACAACATCATAAACAGGCTTTTGCTTGGTTTATCTAAAGAAATCATTTCATTTCCCAGGCGCACTGCCTGAAATCTGTCTTTCAGAATTATGTAATTGGGACCTAGTTTGTTTTCTCTCTATTCTCACTGATCAGGTTTACATTGTAGTTTAAAAAACACTGA
The DNA here is from genome assembly GCA_032876305.1 of Orestias chungarensis. Lineage (NCBI taxonomy): Eukaryota > Metazoa > Chordata > Actinopteri > Cyprinodontiformes > Cyprinodontidae > Orestias > Orestias chungarensis. The sequence continues at coordinate 2,504,875 of JAVLVB010000668.1, read as the reverse complement.
CCTCTCTTGGCCAGGATAGAGGAGTTGTCCGTATGTGACTTTGATATAATAAGATAAGACAGAAGACTTTGGGAGCTTGTCTGTGGTAAAGGGCCACCATGACAGTTTATCTTGTAGACTCAAGATAGAAAGTACAGAAGCAGTCTGCTTATTTTATTTTCCTTTTGATGTCCCAGATTCTGATATCGTTTGTATTTTATTTTTCTAAGGCTGACATATAAAAGAAAAAAGCCTCTTTAACAGACAAAATTATAGAAAGGGGTTAAAAGACTAACTTTCTTTATTCATCACAGTTAGTTTTCCTTAACATTATCAGATCTCTACTGAACTCAGATGTCATCAAAACATGATGTTTGTGGATGTTTTTAGAGAAAGTCTTTATACATTAAATGATTATAAAAGAATTCCACAAAAAAAAGTGTCATGCCAATCATTTATCAGAGCAGATCAAGATAATATTGTTTGATTGAGACCAATGGCTTGTTTTTAAATTTAACAAATCTCGCTAAATATTTTTAAGAAACACTCACTTAGAGGATTTTAGTGTCTGTGTAAGATTAAAGCGATGCTTCTCATGTTTTTGATAAAACACATTAACAACCACTCCTAGGAACAATGTATGTCTCCTAGCATTACAGTAACCTATGTGCAGACTAGATTTTGAGCAGTAAACAGAGTAAAACTGAACTCTAATGATATGTTGAACTCCTGTAAACAGATCCACACATGCACAGCTTTTAACACCAACACTCTTTGATCTCCCTCTTCTCACTTGGAGAAGTACGGAAACTTCATTTGCATTTACATCTACTTATTTCTCCTGTAGTTTAACTTTTGCCACTATTTGAAGTAAACCTAAACGCAGGAACAGTAATTAGCAGTTTTTCCACATATTCCTTATCCATATCACAATTTCCTCTACATAAGATACATTTTCAGCTCTTTGCCGGTACGTAGTTGTTTTAGTGTAAAATAAAGTATTAAGAAAACTGAAAAGTTTTTTTTGTAATCAAGATATGGGGACGAAAACTAAAATTCCCTTCAAGTTAAAGGAATGTTGAATCTGGCCCCGTGTTCTCCGGCTCTTGTTAGGAATACTCTTAATTTATGTACGATGCAACTACATTTATTCCAGTGTCATCCTCATTTGTCACGCATATGCATAGTAATCCTCGTGTAATTTATTGCTTCATTGTTCTCTCAATGTAAATGAAAGTACCGTTACTAATGAAAACTGTCAGTGAAAAGAGTCGAGCCCCCTCTTAAGTGCAACAATAGCAACCAAAACACGAGCGACCCCTGTGACATTGGGGAAGTGTTTAAAAAGGAAAATTAAGGGTGCTTAATGTGATTATGCCAATTTACATGCCCAATTAACCCTGCATAACTTTTCTGTATGGAGATTTCAAGATGATGTTGGCTTTTGACCCCGGTGCTCGGCAGGCTAAAAGGTCTCCTATTAGGAATACAAAAGTGCTAACTAAGTCTTACCAGGCCACATACAAGGACACAGCTACAACCCATGGTCGTTCAGTGTTCCATTGCAGCTCTATACTTTTCAACAGATTCGTAACTGGACTGCACAATGATGATAATATAAATATTGTTTTAAACATTAGGAAAACGATCACTATTTTCTTGGATTGTCCCATGGAGCGATCCCGTTAGGATTTATAGGAAGTGCAGACTGCAAATGTAACTGAGAATGTTTAGAGGTTGGGGTATTTATCTTGGCACTTGTGCTCATTGGTTTGAGAGAACTAGCAGATGGAGGATGCGTGTTTTTCCTTTTCTTTTTATTTATTTTTTTGTTGAAATGGAGCAGCTCACGTTGTCACTCAGCTTCACTCCCACACCTAAACTCCCTGACCCCCGTTTACCTCCTCCACTATTAACCCTCGCCAGGTCAGGGCTCGGGTGACCGTGTTTTAGCTTTCTATTCAGGCAATGATAAAAGTAAAGTCCATGACATTTTGAACAAGGGATAGTTATTTTTGCGTTAAATGTTTTCTTTCCTATTTAATTTAAATATTTTCCAAAGATGTGTATGTCAGATGCAACTTCACTTTTCTTTGACATAAGACATCCAAAAGTGAATATCTAACGCTGCATGGGCAATTTGAATCCTGGCAGCAAATTAAGTTGATGGATTGGAGTTATGATCTGTAAATTAATGCATTACAGGAGCTGTTCAATAAAAATATTTTGTTGTTTTAATTTATAGAATTCCAAGATGCATCGCATAGCATTTTATCCAAGGCAACAATTAGGATATGAAAATGCAGTTATTATTAAGCTAAACAAAAAGAAGGAAGATAACTAGTCGGTCTCTGTCAGTGGTGTCAATGTAGCAGTAAAGTGAAGACATGGAGGGAAGTCCACAAAGAGCCTCATTATCTTAGTTGTTAATCTTACTTTCAATATTTTTGGTGGATTCTGAGGGGAAAAAAAGCTTTTGTAGTCGGTCTTAAAAACTATACTCATGCTTTAATTTGTACATTTAGAAACAAAAACATATCATTTAAGATTTTTGTTTTTATTTTGATGTACTTTAATTTTAAGGGATTAAGGCAAATTCCCTGGATCAGATAAGTTGATTATGCTTAGGGCACCAACTTTTGCTTTGCATGTTCATCCATGAGCATTTTGAATAATAGATAATAAAAAAAAAGGATTCTAAATCGGTTGTTGCTATATCCTTATAAAAAAAAAGGTGCAGCACAAATTGTATATTTGAGCTCTGACCTGGACACAGTGTGTTCAAACTGTTCGTAGCCCGCCCCTCACTAAAACCAAGCAGTCATTGTTGCACAACCAATAATTTCTCACCTGTTGAAATCGTGCAACTTAAATGGCCCCCTATGCTATACTAACAAACTTTTTTTTTCTTTTCTTCTCCCACATGGAATTCCTGTCTACTTTCTTGTTGAGCAGCTATGATGAATCATCCTCCAATCGCTATCTCGGAGCTGGCTGAGCACACTGAACTTCTCAAAGCTAATGACAACCTCAAACTCTCGCAGGAATATGAGGTGAGTGGGCCAGAGGTTCAAAGGTTGGAGAGTATTTATTTCTGCCTTATTGTGTTTTCACTGGAACAGGACAAAAGGCTTGTTTTTGCTATGGTGTAAAGCAGGATAATTATCAAGATCAATCATGTAAAACTTGCTTTGGTTTGTTGTAGCAATTCCTGCACTGCCAAACCCAATTTCCTTCAGTCGTCTGCTAAATAGAATCATTAGTTCTTCCGGGTTACATTACAAAGATGTAAAAATAAATATTTTTTTTCATGCACAAAAGAAATATTGATATTTTTTACACACGCCAATGAAGTTAGACTAAAGATTTTCTTTCCTCTTCAATAGAAGTATGGACTGTTTTCCTAGCCAGAGCTCTGCACAGGCCGGCAGTCCTAGTGTGTGTTTAAGAGCCTGTGTTTGTGTGTGGAGCGTGAGCAAAGTGTATAGCTGAGCTGTCTGAGCTCCGAGTCGGCTGCGGTTATAAATGACACCAGAGTTGATTAGAAATCAGGAGCGCTGAATCAGCTCTCGTTTGCATACAAGCAATATTCTCTACTCGGCATCCCTAAATCACAGAGCCCGTCGCCTCGTTGGCCGCCAGCTTAAAGTATAAAGCTGGTACAGAGTCATAGATTGTCGTCATCATGCCTGCTGGTGGATGTTGGTGGATAATGACTTCTCATAGCAGTCCAGCATTTCTTGGGTATCTATTATTCAAGAGAACGGGATTCGGAATGTATACCAAATGGGATGAGTTTGCTCATTCCGCAGGGGAGGAACAGAAGAAAAAAAAAGAACCAGAGAAATGGCGCCAGGGTTGATGCTACAAGTTCTAATCACTTTGCTTTGAGCAAGAGCCTCCAGACACCGGCTCATCTCTGTCCTTTTCCTCTTTCTCACTGTCCGCCCGCCCATCCTCAAACAACTGCCCCCCCAGGAAAAATAAATGACCAAATTAAATAGAGAAGTGTAATTTTAATTTTGTTATTTTCTTGATGAATGGCCGTTCTTTCCCTTCACCCTGGCTTGCCAAGCGCGGCTCTGTAGGGGCTTTGACTGATTGGTTTGTAGCCCGGCTGTACATAAGAGAGGGGGAAGAAAGAGAGGGAGAGAGTGGAGCGCAAAGAGAGAGAGAGAGATGAGGTGGAAAGGTTTGGTTAATGACGAAGATTCACAGAGAGGAGGCAGAGCAAGGCATCACAGCAGGGGAATGGAGATAAGGAGGAGATAATCGGAAGCTGGAACAGCAATGAAAAGACAACAGCGCTTTCACCTGAAGATCCTGAGGATACTCTCAGGAGCTGCGGTATGCAACGCCAGGCTTCTCTTCTTGGCAGTGGCTGCCGTTCATGATGGGTGCTCCATCAAAGATTAGGAAGAAGATGGGGAAAGTATCATTTTACGCAGCAATGTGGAAAACGGATTTATTTAAACCATTTCTGGATATTTATTTGAAAAATTACACCTTTGTACAACTGAAGTTGTTTTGCAAAGAATAGAAATGGTGTAAACAGAAAGGAGGTTTAGATTTCAGGGAGATTATAAAGAGGATGAAATGCAATGGACCCATAAAGCCTATAGAAATGTGCAATCTTTATCAATATGATATTGAGTGTCAGGTACAATCAGCTCCAATAACAAGGCCATATACAATATTGCGTTACTCAGAACGAAACTATACCAGATTTTATTTGAAAAACTTTTTACAAACAAAGTAAAAACATCAGAAAATCTAAAACCGGATTGTAGGTATGTCATGAATGTGAAACGAGTCAGTCCATGTTTAAAGGCCTATATGTATAGGTTAATATCAAAACATTTGAATATCATAAAAAAGCTCACCAATTATCAGTAATTTAAAAAGTTTAACATATATGTATTTATTCCACATTTATTTATATATCCTAGGTGTATAATTCTGCTAATTTTAGGATCATGTTAATTGTAATTATACTGGCCCACAGCTTATGCCAACATGAAATATTTTGAATATGGATACATCAGCCTGCTAAAAAGTGTTTTTATGTACTTTGTATCATGCTCAATATTACCAAATAGCTTCCACACTTTCCTTTCTCCTGAATTAGTATCTAGTGACATTTTGTGGCTGTCATTGACGGCATGGTGGACTTTTGGAAAGTCACAAGTCTTTCCCATGGTTATGTAGAAAAAAACATCTTTGTGTATCTGTAAACTTATTTTTAAAGAAAAGCTTCCAGAGCTCCTAAACTGTGATTTTAAGAATCTCTGTTTGGTGTAGAAATATATGAATTAGGTTTAGTTAGTCTAACTATTATAAAACTTAAGCTAAACGTGATGAAATAGTCAAGATTCCTTATAGGCTATGAAAGGGGCTGATAGGAAAAAGAGGAAATCCATCATTAGTTGCTAATAGTCAAATTGTGTCTCTATCGGTTTCTAAATTTTATAGATTTCTGCCTTTCTGATCACACAATAAGACTTCCAAGCATATCCAGGGGAATGTAATTGTGCATTTTCCTAGACAAAGCCACCTGCTTCAACCAGTTGCTATTATACATGTTTCATTTTGCAAAGAAACATTGTTCCATTGATGCGCCCCAAAATTAGGAGCCCAGGAAAAGAAAGATGTGTGCAGAAAACACAGGGTCCAGAAACCAGGCACAAATACAAGCTTTGGCTAGAATTTAGTAACAATGATTGTGTTTGGTGTCCGTCTTTCCCCCTGATACCATAAAATCCAGATGTAACGAGATGTTTAAATTTGCTGTAAAGGACAAGATTTATTGTGAATTCTTGTATTTAAAAGAGTTTTATAATTTGTACTTCACATATTGTCCAGCCTTCCTCCATCATAGTGAAAGAGATGCTATCTTGATCGATACAGTTATTTGTCACCGTGCACCTGCTTCTTTAGCAGCTGCTGTATTTCAAGCAGTCAGAAAGCAGATGTTCGACATAGCAGGATGTTTTTCTTTAAGTGAAATTGCCTTCTCCGTGTCTGTATCGTTTTTGCACCACCAAAGCTGTATTGTTGTAGCTCAGGTCCTCTCACGGCTCCAATGATTACCTCTTTATTTGTGCATGTTTCTGCAATCTCTACCTCCTATCAGTCCATTGATCCAGGCCAGCAGTTCACCTGGGAGCACTCCAACCTGGAGGTGAACAAGCCCAAAAATCGTTACGCCAACGTCATCGCCTACGACCACTCCAGAGTCATCTTAGCTCCCATCGAAGGTGAGGCCTATCCACTCATCCTCCACTGAGCACGTTTGAGGGAAGCACATCTGTAAGCAGATTAAGTCTTATATATGCACACAAAACAAATGTATCCTGTCTTAAAGGAAAGCTAGACACAAAGAGCTACTACAATATCAAATAGAAAATATATATAAAACATGAGGGCGCACAAAATCCCAAAAGAAAAAGAAAAAACTGACAAAAAATAGACTTTAATATTGAAATTGAATGGTTTATCTTCGCTGTCACTCCCTGATTTACGAGCCAAACTCTGATCTGAGTTGAGTCGTCTCACTGTCCCTCATTACGAACTGCTGTAGCTGCATAATCATGTTCGACATTTTCACAATTTGTTGTCATAACTATATTTTACTGGTTGAGATACACACATTACTATACAATTGTAAATTGTAAAAAATGAAACGCAGAACAAATCTGACATGTGGCATTGACATTGGTTGAGCACACATTTCTCTGCTACTCCTAAACAAAGTACCGATTGCCTTCAGAGGTCACATAAACAGACCCAACGTGTTTAAATTTGGTCTCCTTGTAAATGCACTTGTTCTGTGAAGGCCTTAGAGATTTATCAGAGAACACCAGTCAGCATTTGATCAACACAAAGACTGAGACTGTTGCAAAGACAAACCTTTAATCAGTTTGACAAGCAGCATCCCAATGTGATAGATGTGATGCAGAACCTACCAAGGCACAAAGGAGAACGTTATTCACAGAGGTAGCCCAGGGCATGGCAGCTCTGGAGGAGATGTGTTTTTCCTCAACTCTGGTAGAATAATCTTTTGAGATGAACGCTATTATTCAGACCACTACCTTTCTGCTATGTTGAATGCCTCAGTTCTCGAACATCCCGGAATCAGATAAACTGCTCGTTACCTGCACTCTGCAGAGATGAACCACTGCCGGTGTGTTGGATCAGAGATGCATCTAAAAGTTGCCGGATTGTAGATGTCGACGAGTGGATTCCATAGTAAGGCTCCAATAAATGCAGCGCTATTGCAATACTCTGTAAGATATACAGCTCTAATTACAACAAAAGCTTTGCTGCACAGTATTGACTAAAGCTTGCTGAATCTTAGATTTTTATCTCTTTTTAGGTTAACAATAATGCGCTACATTAATTATTGGGTAAGTCTTATTTTTAAGGAGTTTCTTTGTTAATCGTCAGCTGCAGTGTTGGGTAGTGGAAGCAGGTTTGACCAGCGTTACAGGGACTTCAGAGGCAGGTTTAGCTTTGACTATTTCTAAAACAAGATGATTTTTTAAAAGCCTAATTAAAATTAGCAAAATAACACATTTAGTAAAGATGAACTAAGACATCACAGACAACACATATTAGATTCCGTGTACATGTATTGTTATGAAACATTGACAACATAGTCGGAACCAAATGGGTAAACTAAGGATTTGGTTTAGTTCAGCTAGCTTTGTTGCAGCTAAGTGCTTTATGTAAGCAAATTACAAAGACTCGTTACAGCTCATCACTTTGGACTGCTCTCACTTCTTACTCTCAACGGGATCCCAGATTCAAACCAGTGTTCGCAACGTCCCATTTGTCTCATCAGATCAACCCACTGCTTATGACTTTTCTCTAACAGGCCATAGACACTGACTTCTTCTAATCTGAGAGATGGAAAATCTCTCCCTCTGACTCTTAAATCCTAAGAGACATTGTCGGAGGTACTAACCTCTCACTGCTGACGTCGTTCTGGGTCTGTATCACCAAGGGGGCACTGAATTGTTCACAGCAAAGCCAAACAAGTCCCTTTTTTTTCCCTTTTTGTGATCTAGCTGCTTAGACTTGATTTCAATATCGTGGAGTAGTCAGGCCAATTTGACAGAGCAACCGCATGCATAGCAAAATTAGCTCAGAGAAGAAGAATGCCTCATCCATAAATACATAAATTAATCAAGTCTGAAATTTCTATTTTACACTGCAGTGGTTTTGCCATTAGTCGCAGCAGTAGAATAATCCATGCAAACCAGCACTCTCTGTTCGCTTAGCTATGACTAAAGCCAAGGCTGCACAGTCATATTTTACAACTTGCAATCGTTTTAATTGCATTGTTCTTTTTTTTTCTTTTTTGCATTCCTAGAAATATTTATTTCTCCTACGCCATCTGTGTGTTTAACAATTCTTCTCATTTTTGCTCTGGTTCTCGTCCTCGGCGTGTCTCATCTCTTAAATTAGCCCAGTCAAGTGTTTTATTGTTCTCTGCTCGAGCACAGAGACATCTGACTCTCCGACACTGAACGCTTCTCGCCGGAGTCTCATAGCGAACCAAAGCGATGTAGAAGTTGGCTGAATAAATATTGGTGTTGTTGAGTCTTATCATTTTCATTGTTGGACAAAATCTCACCAGATGATCTTGTATCCTGTATCAAATTGCTTACAACTTAGACACTTTTCATGCGATCCTGCAAAAATGTTAGGTTAACGCCTTCAGTTGGGGGATGTACAATCTTCATCTAAACGATTTTTCTAAAAATGTTAAGACCATGTGCAAACTGTCATACTCAGTAAAACATTACTCATCTTCTCTACAAGCAGTGCAGAAGGGGTTTCCTTTTGTCTACATTGATTAGGTGTGAGTTGTTATGGCTCAAATCAAGTCTTATTCTTCAGAATTAAATCTGATTGAGGATTTTAATTAGACCCTAAGGTATAACAGTGGGGGTAAAAATTAAACACTAATAAAGTAATGCAGATTGCAGTTTGGGACTTCTCGGTTATTAAAATAGCAAATACAGTTGTTTTTTTTCACATATTGATTTTTGAGAGGTAGCGAGACTGACTGTTTTTTTAGTGTATTATGTTTGTTTTTTACTTCAAGTCAATTATTTCTTACTTTCACACATGTGGTTTAATTGGTTTGGTAGCTGTCACTGAATGTGAAAACTGGGAGTTTTTGTGGCAGATCACACAAAACAAGATGTGCTAATAAGGAGCAAAGAAAAGCTAATAAATTGAGCTTGGAAACTAAGCAGTGCTTTCCTTTTTTTTTGATCTCTCCTTGTTTAACTCCTTTTCCATCTAGGCATCAGTGGCAGCGACTACATCAATGCCAACTACATTGACGGCTACAGAAAGCAGAATGCTTATATCGCCACCCAGGGTCCGTTACCAGAAACCTTCGGAGACTTCTGGAGGATGGTGTGGGAACAGAGGACAGCAACGGTTGTGATGATGACCCGGCTAGAAGAGAAGTCAAGAGTAAGTCTGTCCAGCTTAGTTTTTTACCTGCTACTCTCTCATACTTTGGTGGTCAGATTTCAATTTGACCTAACACACAAAAAAAAACACTGAAATGTGCAATTAAAGAATGAATTATTTTTTTTTGAATATTTTGAGCAGTGAATAATGAAAACATAGACAAAAATGTAAGTAAAGTTAATGTAGTTTTTCACAGTACACATTAAGTAATGCAGGAATTCCTGTTTCCATATCTTTAAATATGGCGTGAAGAAAAATCTTTAGATTGGGAAAGAAAGGGTAACCTGTCGGTGAAGATAGAAGATGTGTTTTTTTTTACTATTCAATGGCTGAAAGAAACCAGCCAGTCAAATTTACTTGCTCCTGTCTAGAGCAATAATAAAAAGTTAAGGACAACTAGTTGGCTTAACAAAAAACATGTTTGTCTCACCAACACGTTGTTGGTAAAGGAGGTAAAATCAATTACTTCACTGAGACCCGCAACAAGGCATCTTCTTTCTTTAAGAACTGTTGCAGGGGTGCCATTATTTATGAAAAGTAATGTTGTGCAAATAAAACTGCAAGCATCCAACATTTTGACAGTTTTACATTGTTTTACCATTTACACGATTTCACTTATATTTTAGTAAGACTTTATTAACTTGGGAGTGGGAAAGTGAGGAAAATCCCAAGTCATGTCCAGAAGCAACTCAAGTGATGTATTTTTTTCTCGATAGATACTGCAAGTTGGTTCACGTTAGCTTTTGCGGTTAAAGCTCAGCAAGTAGTTGCACTGTTACTGAAAAGGGCAGGGAATTCAAATTACATTTTAAGCAACAGAGTGTTCTAGCATCTTTTGCAGAATGTGGGACCAAAACCTCCCACAACCATCTGCTGCGGTGGAAGTTTAAAGAAATGTTGCCAAGGAGAGATATTTGGCATGTATAAGATGCATCATAGTAAGGTTTTTTTCTTCTTCTTCTTCCGTCCAGTGCAGTTAAGTAACAGGTTTCTCGTTACTTAAAAGATAAAAAAGATGTATCTCCATGATTGTAAATTAAAATAGCAGGCTGTATACATACGGCAAGTTATAATATTTTAATTCAGCCAACCCAATCAGGCCTAAGCAATTGTATTCCGCCAATGTTATGTATGATTGTGCCAGATATCTTATAGTTCCCTAATAAGTACATTTTAATTAGAAATCATTTCATTTAAGATTTTTAATGCAAGACTTCTCTGTGTAATTCGTTATTTTTCCACGTTGGCTTGTTAGATTTCCTCAAACAAAGGAAGACGTGAATACTAGTTCTGGTACTGAACCGAGACTGATAATATCCTGTTCTACGAAGGCGTGGGCTAAATGTCAAAAAGCCAACTGCAATGTTTCATCCCGTCAACTCAAACCTATGTTAACATCAAACTCACTAACCCCAGGTGTCTCCGCTCATTCTCCTTTCCCTCCATCCCCCTTTCAGTTGTTTACCTAGCCGCCATACCGACATGCGCATTGCTCTCCTGTCAAACGTGATCAGGATTAGCGGGCACTGGAACCTGAGTGTCAGCTCCAGCAGGAAATGGGAGCGAAAGCTGGAGAGCAGCACGTCTCCCTCTCTAGCTGTCACATTTCATCAGACGTTCGCAGACGCATCGAGCCTTTAACTGGATGAATGGTTATTAGGTGGCCTGATGGTCGGTGGGGATCTGCCGTAGTGGTTTCAGATATATGATAGTCCCACTGGGCAAGGAAATACGACTAATGCTTTCTGTCATAATAAGAAATCTGAGTAGGATCTATTTACACAGACCTCACACTAAAGCTTTAAGTAAGACGCCAGTGTTTGAAATGCTTTTTAGATTTGGGAATAGATAAGCTGTTGTGACTGTCATTTGTTTTCTTGTACATTAGCGCTTTTTCTTAGAAGTGCATTAAATGGCTTCCCCGGTGATTGTCACGGCTGCCTGGTGTTTTTCATCCACAGGAGGCCTGGCTTTATGAGTTCTGCATTAGGAGATTATATTTGACTGAATTTATACTTCCTGTCACACTCCCTCATTTGTGCCTGTGACTCTAATCATTATCGGGATGAACTTTTTTGTTTTTTGTTTTTTAACACAACGGAAGTAACTGCTGCAAAAACCTCTTGTCTGTTCATGACCCTTGTTTTTTTTCCACCCTTTTCTGTCTCCCAGATTAAGTGTGACCAGTACTGGCCAAGTCGTGGCACAGAAACCTATGGCATGACTCAAGTGACCCTGCTGGATACAATAGAGCTGGCCACTTTCTGTGTCCGAACGTTCTCCCTACATAAGGTAAGAATATTTCTCTTTTTAAACAAACACTATACAGAAGCTAAGCTGATGCAACGTTGCACAAATCCCAGTTTTGACAGCTACTTTCACATGCTTTGTGGTATATATTTATTTGGTTTAAAAATTACAATATTTCCTTAGTTCACAGTTGTACGTGCTCAAAGTATTGTGGAAACGTGCTTTTCTCTTAAGGAGATTACCCCAAGGCATCAGCACCTGTGTACAGACCTCGTTTTATGGGGGATCAGAGTTTTATTTGATTTAACAAAAAAACTGTGAATAAACGCCAGCAGATTATGCAGCGACCCAACACATCAATTCACAATGGATCTCAACCAGCTTGGATTCCACCTGTTTTCATCTTTTAAATAAATAAAAAAATTGACTCTGGCTCGGTGGCTCTTAAAGCACCGACTACAGCTGCAGCTCTCACTTTGTAGGTCTATTTTATTTCACAATTCGTTTAAGGCTGGAGTTAACCCTTTGCTTTTTTTCACCACATGTTTTTCCTCCTCTCAGCTTTTTTATTAATATGCGTGACAAGCCCCCTTCCTTAGACACTGACCTTGGTGTGGGGTGCATCAGTGAATGTCTGCTGGACGACTGATAAGTCAGCAGGCTAACGCATGAGTATAAGACTGAGATTTATAAAAACAAAAAAATCAGATATATCAAAAGCATATACATATTTATATAATAATTCCAAAGAAATAAAATCTTTGAAATTTTTTTTTATTGTAAGTGTGGATTTTAATCGAGCAATAACCATTAGAAGTATCCATTTACGTTGCTGCATTTTGTTTTACCGACACAAAGTGAAAAAGAAAATATGTGGACTGCTTTATACTCAGCAAAGATAATGCAAAAAAAACATATATTCACTGCCATAGTTGTTGAAATTCATAGTCTGAATATTGAAGACAGATCCCTGGGCACATCATGAATAAAAACAGAGATACAAAATGTATACAGACAACCTCAATAAGACCTATAAACCCTAGGCTGTTATTCTGTTCAGTCCCAATATTCACTTAGAAATCCCCCCTTTGTCTACACTGCCTTCCCAATCCACCCCTTTTACCTTGTTTTGCTCCGTCTCTCCTCAATAGATCATCTGTTTATGTGCATCTGCCAAATTGGAGCACTTAGGTAAAGTGAGCTGGAGACAAACTCAATATACATAATTGGCAGACGGCTCTCCTGCTTCTCTTTGTTTGCACTAAGACCCTCTCAAATTCTCGCACACATGAATGCATGATGTCCCCCACACACCGGTACATGCGTGCTATGGAGTTTATTGTCGTGTGAGTATTTTGATGGCATACGCAGACTCAACATCCACTTCCACGCACAAAAACAGAAAACAAATAAAGACTGTTGTTACATGTTCACTTAAAGGGAAAGTACGCTGGCCAAGGTTGTTACAAACAGTTCAGAACATTTCTGAATTTTTCTCTTAACCACAAGGCATCAGACTGACCTTTCAGACCATATTGCTGGGGGAACAGGCAGATAGCAAAACATCAGCAGCCTAAGAGTTCAAGAAACCAGCTTTAAATCCATTTAAATTCTGCTTCTCTGAGCTGCTATCAAACCCCCTGCTACACTCCTTTCCTATCTGTCCTCTCCTTCCCTGCAATATTGAGCCGTTGCTGTGATATCTCACTCAGCAGTTCCCACTTTGCTTTTTTTTTTTTTTTGTGTGATATATATAAGGTAGCAGAGGCAGACAACCATGCACTTGCAGCTAGCTACTGGATATCTGTTTCTACGTGTCCCACAGTGACAAACAATTGTGTCTGGTGACGAATCCTTTGAAGAAATACACTTAATTTAACGGAAAAAGCCGAAAGGTTCACACTGCCAACCTCGACTGCAATGCATCCGGCAAAACCTGGAAAAAAAAAAATGAGAGGGGGAAGAACTGGGTTAGTTTGCTTTTAATTACCACACTCATTTATTCATTTATTCAGCAAGTAAAAATTTCCCTCTGTAAGGAAAACCAGAAGTGCTGCACTGAAAGCAAACAGTCCTTCTATTAGACGATCTTAAGTGAGCAAAGAGAGAGAAGATCTAAAGCATATTTAATTTTTGGCTGTTTTTGTCAGTGTCATAGCCAAAAAAAAACACCCTATATCCAGGCCCTAACCAGTCATTTCAAGTGTTTGTTTGAGAGTTGATTTTACAATGAAAGTTTACAGATAAGTGTAGAAAACAAATGTTGGCTGCATGTTTGCTTTTAGTCCGGTGAGGTGTCTAAAAATATTATATGTAAGGTTTACATGATAACTGGTAACAGATGAATAGATTTCAATGTTTGTTTTTGTTTTGTTTTCAGAAATCCACTTGTTTTTAAACAGTTAAACATATTTTCCTGTTATTTAAACTGTCACCTTACATGAGTCTCTTTTTTGCGCTGAGGTTTTGTACAGTGAGCGTTTTGGGATGACGGTTGTAATATTCAGGGTTCCACTTTGTCCGGATAGAGTTGCAGATAGAGGACACATCAAGGTCCTCTTTGATGTCACAGAAGAAGAAAACCCTTTTTTTTCTGTATTTAATGACCTCCTGGAAATCTGGAAAAGTTATGAATTAGGTTGTGACACCACATTTGAGATGTTCTAAATCCCATTGAAGAGGATGAAATGGTTGAAAAACATATGCCGATGGTAAACCTGTGTTGCCTGCTCTCTTTTGCTTTCCAGAATGGCTCGAGTGAGAAGCGCGAGGTTCGTCAGTTCCAGTTCACAGCCTGGCCTGACCACGGCGTGCCGGAGTATCCAACCCCCTTCCTAGCCTTCCTCCGCAGGGTGAAGACATGCAACCCGCCTGATGCTGGACCCATCATTGCTCACTGCAGGTCGTTAATCATTATCTCGTATTGGAATATGATCGGCCATGCAAACAATGTTACCTTTCATGGTGACTCTTAAATGAGAGGGTTTGATCTTTAGGGATATTTAAAATATCCTTTGCACCTGCAATAATGTGCCTCTCCTCTACCTTTGCTTTTTAATTTAAATTAGTTTTAATTCAGTTCATATGAACGGATCATACAGATTTGCAGGGTTCTACACCATACATATTGTATAAGACACTACATAACAGACTGCATACAAGCTAGCCCTCTATTGTTTAAACTCTCCTGATGTTTGTTTAATTATTTTTATTTTTTTTGTGCCGCATCATTTTAAATGCTCTCCCCTCCTGTTTTCATTCTTCCTCTTTCTGTCAAATTTTTAGCAGTAATCCTTCGCTGCCTCTCCGTTTTCATTCCTTAGCTCTTCCTCTTCATATGAGCTATATTTCTCTAATGGCTTATTCAAATTGAAACCTTCCTTTTTGTCAAGATAAGAAGGCTTCAGTGAGTCCAAAGCACTGCACAATAAATCTGAAATGTGACAGGCTGCCATACCGATTCTCCGTCACTTTCCTCGTGTTGTATTATTTATTGTTTTTCAATTCTTATGTTGTTCCCTCTCTTACCATCACAGCAAAGTTTTTTTCCTTCCTCTTATTAAATTATTTTAATTAAAACAATTCATTGTATTGGAAATATGTTTAGCATCAAGGTTCAAGAAGAGTATAAACCATGAAATCAGAATCAATTAATCTCCTCTGACGCTTCTCTTTCCACTTTAGTGCTGGTGTTGGCCGGACGGGCTGTTTTATAGTAATCGACGCCATGCTGGAGCGTATCAAGCATGAGAAGACGGTAGACATCTACGGCCATGTGACGTTGATGCGTTCGCAGCGCAACTACATGGTGCAGACAGAGGACCAGTACAGCTTTATTCACGACGCGCTGCTCGAGGCGGTGGCCTGCGGAAACACGGAGGTGGCCGCTCGCAGCCTTTACTCCTACATCCAGAAGCTGGCCCAGGTGGAGAGCGGAGAGCACGTCACTGGCATGGAGCTGGAATTCAAGGTATTCTAGGCAGTTTCGGCTTGCTAGGCCAATGTAGTCTTCCTAAACTTTAATTAGAATGTATAGATTTACTGCAAGTTTTTCTTTTTTTTTTTTTTTTATCTCAATCTAATCCTTTTAAACGAGTCCAATTTTATAACATGTTCTTTTTTTCACTTTAAATTGTTTGTTTTTCACAATCTTTATTATTTGTGATGCAAACTCTTTCTCTCTACTTTATAGTCAAAGCAACATACGGTCAATGGCCTGTTGCCGTGTCACACAGTGAAGTGTCAGCTGAGCAATAAACAGGAAATCAGGCCCACATTCAGACTGTTGAACTATCCTGTAGTTTAGACATTAATGAGACAGAAATCCACTTCAGTTGCATTTTCTTTGACACGATGAGCTTAATAGTGTAAAATAACAAATGTAGTTTGAAAGAGGTAAAAGTAATTGACCGGGGTGTCATTTCACAGCTTTGTGTCAGTAAAAATGATTATGATTTTTACCTGCAAATCACCACAATAGTAAGAAAAAACCCTGACTGTTCGCCACCAGCTGCTCTGCAACCCACTAATGTGCACAAAGCACTGAAATCCTCTTTGAGAACAGCAAAACTAAAAGCTCCAGAGGAAACACCCTTATCCATACAGTCTCCTCTCACTATATGGTTGTATGAAAAAAAAATTTTTAATCAAGGGAGACTATTCTTACGCAATTAATTCTTTGTATACATGATAACTATTTTGAATTACCTGAGTTTATTAACCATTTTTACAGAACGCCTCTGCAGTCTGCTAAACTAGTGCAAAAAGCAATTTTGTTTCTTCTGAATATTTTGTGTGTTACAAATGAATTTATTTTCATGGAACTAATCAAAATACCAAGAACAGATGTGATCTAAACTAGGATCTTACTTAAATGTCACCTGATGACTGTTACATACTGCCGTTCTGCACACTTAGAATAATTTAAACATAATAATCTAAAAAAGTATAGGCACTTAAATTGGTAAAATCAGAGCCAACATGAAAAAAAAACAATAGATACAGTTTCACTTTAGGCTTAAAACTTGTATAATCCATGGTTTTGTTCTGCTTTTAGACACAGAAGACTGTTGGATATGCAATAACGCCAATTATTTACCATCAATAATAACAGTCATCCTCTTATAAATGAACCTCCACTGCAATCTGTTTAACTTACACAATTATTATCTATGCTTCTCTGACAACAATGATATCGTTGCTCTCCTCTTTATTGTATTTTCTGTCAAATATATTAGTAATGGAACCTCAATCTGTTTGGCATTAAGAGTCAAACTGAGATTAATAATATCAGCATAACAGCTGGTAAACAGGAATGTGGTGGTTTTGAAAAAGGCTAAAAGCAAGAAGTCAATGAGTAATTGGTGGATTGCAGGGAATTTCAATGAAGACATTTCTAGCTAATAAGCAAAAAGAGTTTTAAGTTAGACTCATCCTACAAATGCTGGTGCATTAAAGAGTTATATTGAAATGCATGTTAGATCCCACACTGAATGCAGTTTGGTTGTGAATTTAGCTAAATCAGAAGGAGTTCAGAGGAGTTCAGTGGAGAATAATTCTGAAAGAAGTCCGTTTGGGGGGAAAATGTCAGGGAATCACTTTGCAGTATGGTATGTGTACATGAAAAACAAGTCTGGACAGGAAGCTGTTTATGCACATAATCTGAAGGTATTGCTGAAGGTATTCAGAAACGTTAGTACATAAGTTAAAACACAAATAGAAAAGGAGTTGCTGGGCTGTAGAAATGCATTTCTAATTAAGCAGGAAATAAATTATTTTCAGCTCAATGGCGGAGTTTTAATGTGATCCAAATGCAAACAAGAAGACAAAGGTTCTCTTATTTTAATAAATCACAATGTTGGTCAGTTTAGCAAATTTACATGAAAACCTCAGGTAACAAAAAGCAACGCATAGTGCAGTAAAAACTATTAATACATTTCACTTTATATATTAAAGGTTTATGTTTACAGGATCATAGTTAAAACATTATTTGTATTAGGAGATTTTCTCTTTTTTTTATGATTGTTTGATTTCATAACTATGTTTGCAAAAACCTGCAATGTGGTTTTGTTCTCGTGATGCTTATCTTTATGCAGCTGTCTGTTCACTGATCTTTGCACACCTCCAGCACCTTAGTTTTAAATCTTTAGCCGCTAGCTATGGATTAGATTTCCCTCTCTGGCAGCATGACTAGTTCAGTCTAGGATAGTTTCTCATGTCAGACAGACATTTTCTTAAAAATAAAATTATGTTGCTTCTTTATTTATTTTGGACAGGTTGTATCTAAATGGCTGAGAAAATGTACTATTTTTACCAAGAATGTGGCATAAAAAGCTTAAAATCACCTTGTCGGTAGACCAACGTCTCGTATAAACGGTTGTAATTGTAAATAAGTATCGCATGCTGCTTTTAAAAGGGTGAATGCTCCAATCGTACTAAAGCAAAACATGGTTTAGTAGATCTGACTAATAGCACTCAGTAGAAAAGAAGCTAGCAACTAGGAGGTATATTTCTGGCTTGCTGGATACCAGGTCTGGTTCACGTTGCTGTGCATGGTTTGAGAGTTTTATGGCTATAGCGCTATATAGCTGTGCCCTCTTAGGTGCTTATTTAAAATAAAATAAAAAATTCAACAGAAAATGTGGCAAATAGGGAACATGATAAAAATTGAGGACAAAGTTCAAGCAACAGGACGCAAGTTGGTTTTAAAGATCATGAAGAGCATTTTAAACATAATTGGAGAATGTTGCCTTTATGTAAAAATATAAAGTTAAACTTAATTGTTTACATTGACTGACCAGAAACAACTGAGGTTTAGCACACTGTTATAAAAGCCTGCACGTCCGTTCGGTTTTATTTTTTGCTTGTTCTCCCAGAGCTGCTTGTATCTTCCGTACTCTATACTTTTCTTTGTTAAAAACAGTCTCTATGCTGACTGACGATGCTGTATAAGGTTTTCTGGCTAACAAGCAGGCAGGCATAACACATTTGCTCTTTGTTGAGATATCGCAGCCCAAATTGCTGACCCCCAAACTCCCTCCTCGTTGCTTCTGAAGATGCAGCACCACCACTTTTTTGTTTTGATCACTTTGTAATGTGTGTGTTTCTTTACTGAACATGCCCATCTTTTATGCACACATGCTAGACTGCTGTTATCAAAGGCACTAGTGACCCACTTTGAGAGGAATTTTCTGTTTCATACACTCTTCATGCAGAGGCTTGTTAGTCAGGGTGTGTGGTGTATTTTCACTCTTTGCATCTGACCCAGTGGGACCTCATGAGTTGCAAATAGGGACAAAGTTTAGGGATTTCTTACACTTTGTTTTTGTTTTTTTAAGAAGTAATATCCCTTTGAAGTGAGGCCATTGTCGCTAAAGCACGGGTGAAAGAGTAGATTAAGATTGGCTCTGCTTTATGACTTTTTCTTTGATATTTCAGGCTTTTTATGTTTTCCACCAGTTTTTCTCTACTTCTGATACATTTTATCATTCCGCATTTCTCCTCTTCTCTCTGCATGTCTCATCTTTTTTAATCCTTATTTTGAACTATCATAGCTATGGGCTCTTTCTTCTTGCATTTTCTAATTTTCTTTTCAATCCGTTTATTTGTTTGTTCTTTCAAAATTTTATCTTTGAGTCTGTTTCTTTTTTCACAACACTCTGTTTTCAAGACATTCTTGCTGTATGATGATAAACTGTCCCCACCTCACTCTCTATCAGCGTCTGGCCAACTCCAAGGCCCATACATCACGCTTCATCAGTGCCAACCTACCCTGCAACAAGTTCAAGAACCGGCTGGTCAACATCATGCCCTATGAGACCACCCGAGTCTGCCTGCAGCCAATCAGGGGCCTGGAAGGATCAGACTACATCAATTCTAGTTTCATTGATGGGTACAGGTAAGAAAGCTAAAACAAACCCACAAGACGAGAACAGAACAAAGTAAATATAAATGGTTGTATTTATATTTTTTATCCTAAACAGGCAACAAAGAGCATACATCGCCACACAAGGCCCTCTAGCAGAGACTACAGAAGACTTCTGGAGAATGCTCTGGGAGAACAACTCCACTATAGTAGTCATGTTGACCAAACTCAGAGAAATGGGCCGGGTAAACATCTCGTTGTGTTCAGATGAAAGTAAACCAAGTAACTCAACTCATTGTAAACCCTTTTCTTCCTACAGGAAAAGTGTCACCAGTACTGGCCGGCAGAGCGCTCAGCCAGGTATCAGTACTTCGTGGTAGATCCCATGGCGGAGTATAACATGCCTCAGTACATCCTTCGGGAGTTCAAAGTCACAGATGCCAGGGTGAGAAATGCACTGCTTAAGGATGTGTTGTTGTTAAAATGGAAGCAGGACGCAAGTATAAACTAGGAAGAAAAAGGCTCAATTCCGGCTCCGGAAAATATTGCTTATTATCTTACTAATAAACTTAAAGGTTTACACATTACTGAAAAAAATCAAATAAAACTCATTATTTTGATCCTTTTGCTTTGTAAAATATGATACAAAAAAAGCCAAACTTCAGTCTCCAAGCGCTATCGAGGTTAAAAACAGTGTTTGGTCCACAGGGACCCTCCGTGACCCACGTGAACTTAAGTAAATATTTAAAGATTGGGTTTATGAATTTAAACAAGTTACGAATAAAAAGATAGTTTTGTAGGTGCAAAACAAGACCACTTTTAAATAGGCAATATTGGCATTTTTAAAGTCTTAAAAATTCTGAAGGCTTATGATTGTATAGATATTTTAAAAAAATGAGTATGGAAAAGAACTTAAGATTTGAAACTTCATTTTGTTTGGTTTTTTATGGGGCAAAACTGTACATTTTATGTCCTATTTCCTTTGTTTTATATCTATAAAATCTACGTATGTTACCTGTTTATAGCATTTTAGCCATCAGTGTTAAGGATTTGTGTTACTGAACTCACAGATAAATGTATCTTCATTTTAAATATGTAAAAAACCGAGAAAATTTCATTACTTTTTGACGAATTCAAATAATTTTACATTCGGGTTTTGAACTGACCTGTGGAACTTTTTTTTTTGTTGCATAAAAATTCGCAAAATATGCTTCAAATAACCAATTGTTGACCGGATAAATCAGTCCTCTTTGACAATCTGAGTTTGTCCAAATGCCAAAAAGAGAAGCTGTGAAGAGGACCACGGTCCCACTTCCATGTAAAGCTGCAATTCCAACCTCATGTTGTTTTAAATGATTTGTGCAACATAGAGATTATTAAACCTGACTGCAGTTAAAGCAGTTTCAAAGTGAACATTTAGTGCCGATGTTTTCCAAATTCTATAAACACCTTCGAACATACCTCTCTGAGTTTAAGTTGTCACCAAAGATCATGGGATAGACGCAACAGATGATGATGTAGCTGTGACGGAATGAGAGACTTGTTAAAGAATGTAAAGGTGAAAGACATCTAGGTCACATATAGAAATCATAAGAATTATTTTGACATAACCTGTTTACAAAACTTCCATTGCATATTTTTACCACTCTTTATAGTCGTATTGCAGAGAGTTGTACATTTAATCGTGTGCATCAGGAACATTAATCGTGATCAACATGTTTTAACAGACACATTGCAATGCAAGATATTCTTTGTTGTTTTGTAAGAACCTAACCCTTCTCTGTCACATGCCTTTTTAAAGGCTATTGGATGTTTTCACCATATCTGCACCATCTTGCACGTTATTAAGCAAGTATATATTAGATGCATGCAATTGCTTTAGCGGAATCTAAAAATGGATCATCTTAAGAACGGGCCTTTGTTTCTGTTTCAGAGGTTTGTTGCGGCAGGCCAAATAATCACACTCCACAACTGTAGCCAAGAGACAGTCTGAGCTTATCGCAGTTATGGATGCAAAGCAAAGAGATGGAGGGGATGATAGTAGCATAAACAAAGTTGTCTATGTGAGGGTTTGTTAGTGAAGATAATCCAGTTTTACTACGTGAGCATGCACATGTAAAGGTGTTTTTAAAGTTGCATTTAATCGCACACACCGCAAATCAGAGGCTGACTTGTGTTCCTGCAGGCAAATGGGCCTGTGCTTGTTGTCACATCCCTCTGCACAGTAGTACCATACACTTAATGCGGTAATGGCACAGACTCCACGCCTCAGCACTTGCATCTAGAGAGCCAGTCACGTATTTAATCACACAATTTGACACGGCATGTGGGCCCTCAGGTTGTGTGTTAAATTTTCATCTTTCTTTAGTGTTTTTCTGCCTCGGTATTTTCGCCAGCATGCTCGGATTATTGTGTAGTTGTCTTTTCCCTTCTTTTCATTGTTAATCCTCCTGCTGAGGCAAAATGTTTTTTAAGGCGAAAAACAAAGGCAGCGAAAGAAATAGAAAAAACATTCGTCATAAAACAGGGAATGAAACATGCGGCGATAAACAAAGAGAGTCCGAACATGGAGCTTAACTCATTAGATCGCTGCATTTGTCAAGTGCAGCAAGGTAGGGGTGTGCATCGTGGTGGCAGTGGTGCAGAAACGAGCAGGAGAACAGGAAGGCAGATTGTACACAAAGATTATGTACATCCTTCGAGATACAGTCACTTCACACTCCACACTCCCCTGGTGTACAACATGGGGATCAAGGAAAACATTAAAACACTTGTTTTACCAATATATTCATATTTATTCACTTCTATTAGCAGTCGAATCTGATTTCATGGATTCATTTCTAACATGCACAACTTTTTTCGTGTAGTTAACTTTTTTTTCTCTTTCTGGTATGTTGAACAATTTATTTCAACAAAATTATTAAAAGGACTTTAAGATATTTGAATTTGATTTTATTTAATCGCTTGTTCTCCTCTTAAGGGTTCATATAGCATAGTTTTTTTAAGGCAGGTTTTCTCCATGTGACTGATCAAGCGCTAATTGCTCTGAGTAACATTTTACGGGAGAATATGATTTATTAAAGCCTCATATCAACCATTTCTTCACTGTACGCTACGAGCAGAAAACTCCTTTAAATTGTCTCAGTTGATACTAAAAGTGAACACAATGGCTTTCTTTATTACCTGTAAAAGAAACTGGTACAAAAAGAAATCAATAAAAAAAACTGCAAACTTGGAACTAAAAGGGATGTAAAGTTTCGTATTTATTCGAACAAGCTCGGGGTGCCCAGTTCACATCCATGTTTTGTACCTAGATCCCGCCATCTCAGCCTTATACTATTTCCATTTCCTACCTATAAACACGTTTCATAAAACATTATTATTAAACAGTATTATATTCAACGACTTTTTTCTACCATTAAATGTGTAATTTTTGATCTTGTTAGCGTTTGGACCATTGGACTGTTAACAATATGACCGATATTGACCCTACACTCATTGAAAAGCAGCATATTGAAAAACAATAGACCCTCCTACTTTGCAAGTTACAATTTTTCAGACTGTGCCAGTTTAGCATATGTGCTGGGACTGTATAACAATGGCAAATCGTGTCTTTCTCGAAATCTGTTGCGCAGAGAGGTGAGAGACTAAGTGAGAAATGAGCACCTGGTTGTCTTAATTACTGGTGGCATCAAGCGGATCACTGTCTGTGTAAAAGTGCGTGTCTCCGCTGACTTTCTTGACTAATCTGTTCTGCCTTTGACAATTCAAAAGAGACTTTCCTTCACAAGGACAAAAGTATTGACTGTGCACTCAGTCAGACTGTATAATAAGCTCTCATAACAAAAAAAAATAGATCGTTCCCAACGTCCCCATGCAATCCTTCCTCAATTTCAAGATGTGTTCAGAGGTTTGTGTTTGCATACAATGCTCCATCTGTGCCCTGAATGTCGTGAAACATACAGAGGTTTTTTTTTATCTTTCTTTGGTCACCGTTTTTGTCAGCCGTTCTTCCTTAGCTGTTCTTGCTTCTTTTCACTTCTTCCATTCTGCAAATCTATCAGGCAGCGTTATTGATCCCATCGCAGGATTATCGTATTAAATATGAAGAAGTCTTGGAAAGTTGCTTGTTGTGGCAGATTCAGTATTGATTCGTTTACCTGGGCCTAGTTCAGACACCCACAGATACACTCACTATACACGAGGGAGGGGTGGGGGAGAAAGTGGGAACAGTTTGACATGGAGTAAAATAAGAAATGAGAACAAAACTGATTCTAATCTAACATGTGTCATAGTGCAAGCAATCTCTCTCCCACCCCTCACTTCTCTGAGGGAGGTGGGATCTTGTAATAATGATAGGACAGTTCAACCACAAGACAAACTTTCTACTGAACATCCTAAAGGTTGTCATTGGGATTAAGGTCTAACTGCTATGATGACCAGTTTGTTCGTTTCATGCTAAAAACTCTTAGAATTTAAATCGGGTAAATCAAGGGATTGTCATCTTGTTTTCATGCTAATGACATCAGGAAAGAAATCCAGCCCAGTCATCGTCTTTAGTTAGTCAGGTGACCTTACTCTTTGGGAACATGATGTTGCTGAAGCTAGACCTGACCAACTGCTGCATCCCAGATTATATCAATTCAGCTTCTTCTCTTCTAGCCCTGATGCGTCCATCATTCTGGAACAGGATTACTGTGGAATCGTCTGAACCACATGAGTCCAATGTTAATGTTCCATTGAAGCATTGAAGCAGTTTTCTCTGGTTAGCCTTATTGATTAGTGGTTTTCGTATTGCTGCAGGACCAGTCAGTCAGAATTCCTTAAGTTCTCGTAACATTGTGTTAGTAGAAAAGCTCTTATTAAACAAAAGTATAAATTCAACTGTTTTTTTTCCTTGCATTTAATTTAATAGAGGGTTTCAGTGATTGGTGACCCTTCAGATTTTTTCCAACAACATTTTTCCTTAAAGATTATGGTTTTCTGCTTTTCTTCTACTTTTTAAGAATATGTTGGACAGTTGTTGACCTAATCTTGTACTTTCTGCCATCTCCTTAGATTGTAACCTTGATTGATACATTCCAGTTGTTTGATCCTTCTTAAACAGATTAAAACATTGTCCATGACCATCAGATGTGTCTTGGACATGATTATTCAAAAAATAAGAAGCTAACGTATTGCATAAAGTGTAATAAATACCTTGCTGGCAGCTAAAATCAACATTCCACTAAGAGCCTCATGCTTGTTATCTTAGTTCAGTTCAGGTAGTGATATATTTGGGTATGTTTAAATTTACATTTCTAATGTTTTCATTGAAAGCAAAGCAAAACATTGGTGAAATGTCTTGTTTGTAGGGACAAACTTGGTGATTTAGGCTCGTTGTCCTTTTTGTCTTTGCAGGATGGCCAGTCCAGGACAGTAAGACAGTTCCAGTTTACTGATTGGCCTGAGCAAGGTGTACCCAAATCCGGGGAGGGTTTTATTGATTTTATTGGCCAGGTTCATAAAACCAAGGAGCAGTTCGGACAGGATGGGCCCATCTCTGTACATTGCAGGTAATGCAAAACATAAACATTGAAATTATTTGAGTTTGAATGTTTTCAACAAACATCAGTCCTGATCAGATTTATTTAATGTCACTGATAGTTTTTTAAACAATTTTGTAATCTGTCTGAGTCCTGATAGTTATTGAAAAAAACGGAATAATTCATTTTCAACATGTATTTATGAATATTTTTCACAGTATCATATTTGAACAAATACCAGTGTAAGTGGACCTACATTTATATCTGTCAAATGCAAATTAATTTGTACCATTTTGGCCTTTAGACTACCTTTATTTCGTTAGTTTGTGTTAAAAATAGCTTACTTTGACCTTCATTACTGGTTGTCTGGTAAATCTGAAAAAATAAAAATCGTAGCCACAATTGATTTATATAGGTTTTGTTTCCTTGTTGCTTTTATATTTCATACAATTCTCACACTAAAGCAATGTAGGACAGAAATCTGGTGTAAAATAAAATTGCTTTGTAAAAAAACTTAAATAAACCAGGATTGATGAGTTTCTTAAATATGGAACCCTTAAGGAGTTGCAAATTGAAGTGCAATCTTTCTTACCTTATTGTTATTTTACCCTAAGTTGAATTCTCCGTTTCAGAGAAAAGTCACTCCCTCAGATAATAACTCAGATGTTTTTTGTACAGCTCCTCCTGCAGTGGAGTTCTAATTTCACAACTAGACACGAGTTCTTCTCTCACTTTTTCCTCTGTGAAACGCGACCTCTGCTCCTAAACAAACCTTCCTAATCCATAATTAATAAACTTAGATGAGAGAGACGAAAAAGAGAGACTAACGAAATGATTGTGCCATTATTCAGATTATTAGGACCACTTCATGTTGCATTTCTTTATTTTATTACCTGGTGTGTATCTTCCAAGGTAACTTACATTATTACCTTGGCATGCTGGAGTAAAGAAGACATTAAAGAAAATCCATCTAAAGAGCTTCTATCTTGCTGTTGCCTCATAATGGATTGAATATATAATCCTGGTTTCGTATGAGCTTCAAGGATAAAAATTAAAGTCAGTCTGATCTTTAGCTAATTTTTATTTTATTTTAATGTTTTAGTAAAAAAATTATTTTGGTTACTCCATGCTGGTGTTGACAAAATGCTTTGTTCATAAAGGTTTGTCAGTGTTGCTGTACATTACTATCACATAAGTTCCATTACATCATGAAGGATGACATCAGCTTCCTTGTGCTACAATAAAAAATGATTTCACCAGCTAGAAAACGGTCCTCTGGGGGATCGTAATTTCTGTCACAGATCTCCAGTGAGATTTTACCTTTCTGTGAGACTATAATCGAACAGGAGGAGCTTTCTTACCATGTTGGGTGTGAGCAGTAAATTTCTGGTGTGATGAACGAAACAGCTCTCAGCCTATCAAATATAAGATTCACATATCTGCTTCTTATAGTCAACAGATTAAGGTTCTTCAAATGTTTTGATATTACGACAGTCTGACTCAATTTAAACATTAATTTTCTATTTACTTTTATTTAAATTTGCAGTTGAGATTTTAGTGTACAGTATTTTTTAGGGACTTCAGTGTAAACCCTTTTTTAACTCTGTAGGTTTTTATTTGTAGAATCCTTTAAAATCCCTTGTTGTTTTTTTCTCACAGCTTTGTGTCAATTGCTTTGAATATGAAATACGTTGACATAATTGGTTGTAACGGGGAAAATGTATACAACTTTAAAGAATGAAGACACCCGACATGGAAAACAACCAGCTTTAAAAACACAAAATTGTTTGTGTTTGAAAATTGAGGTCTAGGAGGAAGGAAAAAGCCAGATTACCCATTTTAAAAATACATTAATTTGGTGGATGGATTCTTGTTGTTATTTTTCAGTATAGCAGCAACGTTGCACTTTCATCCTTTCCTTTCCTCTTTCTAGCTTTCTTATCTCCAAGAGAAAAGCTTATGACTGTCCTTTCTCTTAGTCTTGCGTTTTCTATCACCAGACTTCCCGGTCTGTCATCTGCCTACTCCTTAATCCTCTGGCGCTCTCTTCTTTCCCATCCATCCGTTCTCCTGGATATCTTTTCTCCAGCTCCACCTCCTCCTCTCCTCTGCTCTGCCTCTATCTAATAGGACCTCATGCTTTTTGTCATTAATTGCATGATTACGTCTAGTGAATGGGGAGGACACCAAATCCTCTCCATCTGCAGTGGCTCACCGCTTTTTTAATATTTGGATTGGGAGAGAAGCAAAAAAAAAAGCATTTTTGAGCGGGCTAAGATTTTGTGTCTCGTGGTTAGAATGCTGTTTGCCATCATTTAAATTTGGTAAAATTACTTGAGCAACCTTTGTCTACCAACACACAGCTTCATCAGCTAAAGTTTCTGCAGCCCTTTTAGTGGCTTTTAGTGTAGTTTCACAGTACAAAGTGGCATCAAAGGAAGAAGCTCAAATAAATCTGTTGTCATATCAATTATTGTTCCATCGGTGATGTGGAAATCATTTCACGGTAAAGCAGCTTATAGAGCAAACTCTGAAGTATTTTCAGCACCCAAGTTAAAACTCAAGTTGTATTTCAGGGGACCAGCAGTAAGCTAAGACTTTTTTTTTTTTTCTTCCAACACATGGAAAGAGGAGCCTAATTACACTAAATGTTGTTTGTGAGCACGTGTGTGATTTTAAATGTGTGCATGTGTCCTTGAGGAAAAGAATGGAGGCACATGTGTAAGTGGATTTGCAGGGTTCTTGCATGCAAATTGTCTCCTTCCTGGCGTTGTTCTTGTTACCTTCAAGCATCATTTCTAGCAGTGGACTTTTGGTATTTCAGTGTTATCAACATGCAGAGTTTTTACAACTCTGTCCTTTATGTTTGATATGAGATGCATTTTGTAGAGGGATAACTTTTGAATTACTTGATAGGTTTCTTGTATATATTGGAGGAGTTACTGGAAAAACATACCTTCAACTTCAACCAAATAAGTTGATAATCATCTATAGGTAAATGTGTTTAAGTAATTCATTTAAAAATGTAAATCATTGTTTTTTTGACAAAGGGTCAAAACACAGAATGATATGTTTCAGATGTTCTTTTTCTTAAGTTTTTCCGGTTATGGCTTTCAACTAACAAAGGAGGAAAAGAGTTGACTGCTATTCTAAGAACGTCAATGACCTATGCAATGACGTATAAAGTGCCTTATACAAAAATGTAAATGGAATGGTGAGTTTAAGGAAAAACGGCAGGAGAAAAAGGGTGTACAAAAAACAGTGATAACCCCACAGACTTATCACTGTTGTAATCACTGTTGAATAGGCTTTCCTTCGAACAGAGGCTGGAGTGAAACACCACACAGATGTGTCTAAACATGGGCTACAGTTGGTAATATCTTGTTTTACAACACTGTGTCTTAGCTAGAGGAGAGTTGTGCAAAAAAAAAGTCTACCCAAAGTTAAAAACATGGAATATCTGGTTTAATGGCTATGGTATTACTGTGTTTAATTGAGCAACAAACTTGCCCAACCTAAAACCAAAATAGAGACACTATTGACAGCAATCCTGATGAGTTCAAGGTCATTATTAAAATAGCTTTGGCTTCCTTAACAACTGATCACTTTCTTGTATGCAAAAGAAGTTCTTGCCAAGTATTAGGTGCATGTTATGTTCAGTACTTGAGCACAATTTTCAACTATTTTCACATGTCTGGAATTTTTTAAGAAACTTAATTTTAGGTTTTCATTGGCTCTAAGCTATAATCTTCTAAATTAACCGAATTAAACACTTAAACTATACATAGGTGAGATTCGCTTCTTGAAGGTAATGACTGAAATAAATTCGCATTACATTACAAAATGGTTTACTGAACTGCTAGTTGCATTCATACCAGAAAACGTATGTTTTTGTGAGCATCTGTCCATGAAAACGCAGGCTTCATCGTTTTTGCTTGTCTTGCATATCCCTTAAATGTAGCGCTGGAGTGGGAAGAACCGGAGTCTTCATAACCCTCAGCATCGTCCTGGAAAGAATGCGTTATGAGGGTGTAGTAGATATCTTCCAAACGGTGAAGATGCTCCGGACGCAGAGGCCAGCCATGGTCCAGACTGAGGTCAGAACTCATCCAAGACAGACAAAATGTTGAACGCATTCCTGTTAGTGTAAAGAGAGAAACTTTGGCAAATGTGAAAGACTGCTGTAGTTCTGATGACTTTTTTTTCTCTCTACAGGATGAATACCAATTTTGCTATCACGCAGCTCTGGAGTACTTAGGAAGTTTTGATCACTATGCAACGTAAAAAGCCATCTCTTCCCCTCAGAATCCTGTTGCCCCCTCTTCACACAACTCAACGGTTTCCTGAGCCATAGAAACTTTTCAAATTTGAAATGATGACAGCGGTTGATTTTTTACCACTGCTCGTTCAGAAACACCAAACAAGATCCTCTGGATTTTTCAAAAATAACACCCAACCCGACCAGAAAAAGAGAAATTTCAATTGAGACTCGGCTCTGAAGAAAATTACACATTACACACTAAAGACAATTCTCTGATCAAAGTGTCTGACTGCTTACCTTACCTCAGTGTTTCAGTGTAGAGGAAGTTGTAAACATTCGTGGACATTTCTCTTCAAAAAAATATCTTTGTGATACCGCGGCGACAACCAACTGATATTGAAGGAAAAGGGGATTGAAAATCAAAGACAAGCAGATGGATGTAGCCAAGACTGGGACACATGCCTGTTTTGGATGTAAAATAAAGGTTGAAGTATTTCTGTTGACTGTTTTTGAGTTTCATCCAGAGAAAGGGCCAAACTGCAGCAAACCCCAATGAACACGACTGGCTTTTTTCAAACTTTGATGATATGAATAGTGTAACAGGACAAGGAAACCGGCCTCGAATTTTTAAGCGATTCTAAAAAAAATTACATTATGCATTGTGGTGCAGAAAAGGTCCTCTACACATTGTCACAAACTACCTGTTTTTAGCACCAAGAGCTTTAAGAAGGAACACTCATAGTGGCTGTCATACAGAAAGCAGCAGCACATATCTTAAAATGTATTCCTTTTTATAAATGCATAAAATCTGCATCCTAATCCAGGAGATCCCAGTAGAGTTAAAACCCGCAAAAGTGTATGTCGGCTAAAACAACCCCCCACCCCAAAAAAAATCCAAATTTTATTGATCAGATACATTAATTGGGAAATCATCTGTTTTAAAAGTTTTTGGCTTTGTCTCTCACGTTGATAGCGCAGAGAGCGGCTTCGCCCCATGTCTAAACATGTCTCTTTTGTGAACCGTGGTACCAAGAGAGCCAATGCAGAAAAAAACAAAATCCACCATCAGTCCAGTGAGGAGAGAAGGCTTTGGAACAGCGTGGATCAACAAAACAAAGAAATGCTGCCAGATTTGTGGGTTTTCTTGGTGTACAGTGACCAACACTCACCATCATCGTTATGGAACTATTTTGTCTTTTCAGGACGAAAATCGTACTTTTCTTTTCTCTTTTTTCAGTTCTCAATTCTGTTAAAAACCAAACATGCTGCTTATCTTGTGTATGCTGTACATGTGACTCTTTGAAAAAAGAGAAAACTGATGAACAAAAAAAGGCCAGCTCTGCTTACTCCTTGCGCTCGGTTGGACGTGACAGAACGTGCATCCACATGACATCGTTGTCCTCCGCTGCTTTTTTATGCGGTTTTTATTTTCTCTCAGCCTCCACTACAATCACCTTGATCATTGTACAAGAAACTACTAGAGTGGCAAAGACCGCTTTCAATTGCAAATTTGTACATTAAGATTGTTGACAAATTGGCCCTAAGTTTCAGTGTGTGTGTGTGTGTGCTTGGTAAGTGGTTGACGAACAAAACAAGACGCTTCGGTGTTTGCCCCCTCAATTTAATGGACGATGACCCAGTGGGTGACACAGCCAGAGCAAGTAGCCACGTCGGATCTCGATGCAAAATTTCTCTATTACTTGCATCACTAAGGAAAATGGAGAATAAGCTCGAAACAAACACCCCAATTCAACTGCGGAAAAATGTCAAACCTCCCAAGTTTTTATGTCAAAGACAGCGCTTTGCTACGGGAGAGCAAATGGATTCTGTGAGGGCTTTCTGGTGGATGTGCACAACAACAACAAAAAAGAACAAAGCTATGGACAGAACTGTGTGTTATTTTCTGATTTCCAAAAAAGCCTTATTGTTATTGTAACACTATGAAAACATTAATGTTGCATTATGATGACTTATTTTACAAGACATAGTTAGCTTTTATTTTCTGTTTCTGGTTTAGTTTTTTAACAGATTCGTTTGTCACATTTTTTAACTAGCAAAAAAAGAAAGAAATGCTTATATGTTCATATTATGTTTAAAGACATTCTATTTTTTCATCATATAAATCCTAAGTATAACATGACAGAAATCCTAAGTGGGGATATATATATATATATATATATATATATATATATATATATATATATATATATATATATATATTTCCACTTACTCGTGCATATACATTTAAATACAGAATCTGAAGATATATCCAAACAATTAGTATGAAATAACATTTTATTTTCAGCCAATTGGTTTTATACCTGTCTTTGTAACAATTTTTTTTTATTCCTCTTGTTATTATTATTATTTTGTAATTTTTGAGACCTTAAATGTCTATTCCAGAAAGCTGAGGGTTTGTCATCTTTGTGTCTAATATTGTTTTCTCGCTTCTTTCCATTGAAATGAACTTGTACCAATAGGGACACTATATTTTAAAACATTGTCTTATCATCTTTAACTTGTTTGGTTGGGGTTTTTTATTTTATCTGGTCTGCAAAAGTCAAGGTTTCATCACTGAACATTCTTTATGCCTTTATCAGGCAAATGATGTAATGTACCTTGTGTGATTATGCACAGACTGTAACCCTCACAATCTGAAGAAAAAATGCTTTCAAAGTTCTCTTTTTTTACTTATATTTTCAGACATGATGTTGCCATTGATTTTATTAGACATCCACTATGACCTAGAGTATACGTGTAAATAAACAAATATATATAGAATATATGTATCATTTGTCCCCAAAGATCTCATACTTTTAGAAGGGGGCACAAAATCCACAGATTGAAGTTAAGCTCATCTCAGCTTCTTGGTATTTGTGAAACCTGTTTTCTCAAACCTTCTTTTCTCCTGCTCTGCTCCCTGGTCTTTAATTACCTCTCGCTTTTTTTCTGCCTTTAATTTCCCCTGCTAGCAGTCCAACTGGGAAACGTGCCAGCCTATGTTCCCACACCTGTTGCCTGAATGAGGGGCGCACAAATCAGGATCAGTGATCTGCAGGTTGGATTAAACCAATATGTTGGTTCTCTCTTTACCAACTTACCATGAGAATCGTAACTCATTCTTAGTATTGACAAAGGTTACTATATAGAGGGTTCATTATTTGATTTTTTCAAGCCTTTTCGAGTCAGAATAAGAAACATTACTTAGGGGTTTGATATCTGGAAATACTACTTTTCTCATAGGTGTTTTGCGGATCACTGCAGAAACCTCATTTTACCTGCAATTGCAAGGTGGTAATCCATAATTAGTCAAATAAAAAACACCTATGATTAGGTTATACATGCTTTAGTTCCAACATTTCAACTACTTTTTCTTGTTGCCTTGTATAAAAGCATACTTTTTTTTTTGTTAGTTTAACCATGGTTCATAATTGGATGCAGAGGGAAATCAGGTGTCATTGGAAATAAAAGAGTGAGATGCAACCGAGGATGGACTGTAACTACCAAAAAAAATGCTGCAAATTCATGCCCCAAGATTTCACAATAAACTAATATGTTGGAATTCATAGACCAGTAAAAGGGCCCATGTCAAAATTTAAAGCCGTGGAAGCATCCTAAAGCTTGTGCAATGTGTTCTTCTGGTTTCAAGGTAAAGATGCTCCACTCCTGACAAGAGCCACTACATTTTCTGGAATATGTTACTAAATATTGTGGAATGGTTTGGGAGTAACAGTGACGATAAACTCATAATTAAAAAAAAATTTACACACTACATATCCACAAAAGAACCGAAACTCAGCAGACCATTTTTCCTTTCTATGATGGTCAAGTGCTACCACTTTCAAACTGTTACTTCTAACTGAAACAATAATTGGTTTAAAGCCACTGTGTATGTAGATATGTTGACTTTGTATTAAAGAAATGTTGTCTGAAAACAGCTTTGGGCATTTTTATTCCTGCTTTTACACAAATTATTTTCCAGAAACATTTACTCTGGTATTCTACTTAATAGCAAAAGTACACAGTGATAACACTATGAAAGTTTTGCATACACGGTTGTAAAAGATGCTTGTTCTGTTGTGGGAGATTAAATCTGATCTAACTTGAACCGATTGGATTACTAAAATTATTTCTTTCTGCTAAAATTCTATGGGTTCCTTCAACAATCTTGGAGGAATTTTCCCACAAGCCTCTATCAGGAGTTTGCTTACATTTTTAACAAAAATGGTAAATTTGTAAGGTTTGGCTCTCACATTTTCTGTGGGATTGAAACCAACACTTTTTGGTAGCCAATCCATAACATGTATTAATATTAACCTATAAAAATGTTTTGTTCTTGCTTTCTTTTGTTAAGACGCCATCAGTTCTGTTAAAATATCACCAGTTCCTTTTACATTAAAACAGTCCGACAACACGATGCTGCCATACCCACCTGTGGCATTTGAGATTGTGTTTGAGGGCCATCAAGCTTCCACCTGTATACTCATTTTGACAAATGGAAAAATAAAACTAACATTTGCATATTAAAATTCTGCGCAGCAAGATTGCTAAAATCTTTTGTTACATTTTTTACCACATTTTTATAACTTAATGAGGTATCCTTTAAAAGTATAAAATAAAAACATTATAAATGTGGCTATACATTCAGTCCCTGCACTTGTTGAATGATTTGTATTTTAAATTAACCTGTTCTAAAGTCATCACAATTTAATTACAACACTTCACTATGTGGCTCAATAGACTGGAACCTGAATTCCAAAATTGATAAATATTTCTGTGCTGCAGGATAATTGATGAAGCAAACAGATGGTGCATCCTTTTATTGATAGATGACTTGATTAGCTCTCTCCTATATTTATCCACCAGCCTCTTCACAAACATCCTGGTGTATCTTTAAACCCCTCTTGACGCTCGATAAATGCCATCCAGCCAAGCTGATATTGGTGCAGAGGTAAACCCGTCACCTGGCGGTATTTGCTGTCTCCTCTGTCCTCATGAGAAGGTCTTCAAATACCTGCTAACTTGAAAGTAAAAATGGGTTTGAAGGAGTAGAGACCATATGTTTTGAATCTCAAAAGTTTCCCAAGTGTTGTATATTATCATAGATCTAATATTTCATAATATTTTATGAGAAATCAATTATTTTAGTTACAGAAAACAAATGTAAAGGTTTAGCAGGAAAATTAGCCTACAGCCCTATGTCTAAGATTGATTATGTTATTAAACATATGATGGTATGCCTTGAAATGCAGACTGAAATGGTTTTTGTGTTGGTATTCGTTGTAATGGAAACTTTATTGTATATGTTTAATAAACATTAATGCCAAAAATAAAACATGTTTTAAATCAAATATTAAAACTCTTATTGTGCTGCTTAAAATATGCTAAGTACGAAACATAGCCTTGGTTGATAGAAGGTCTTACCTGTTTATTTATAAGCTTGACCCGGAAAAGTCTGTTTTTGTCTCCTTCTTCGTCCCACCAAATGTTTGAAATGTAGGCTCAGAAAGACGAAACAAGTATGTCAAGAAATCTCCAAGCCCAGATGGTAGTTTTCGTTCAGGAGACCGAAAGAAAAATGTTCCCCACCACTTTCTATAACAGCATTTATCATATTTGAATATTAGATGTTGGTATGAAGAAAAAGGCAGTAAACAGAGGCTTTTGTTTCCTATTCAAACTGTATGGTAGACCGACTGGACAAGAGCTGACATTAAGATCATTCTCTCTATTTATATTCCTTACAAGTATAGGATTATAGCTTAGAAAGAGTTTGAAGGAGAGAACATAAAACATTGCACTTCGTCTTATAACAAATGTAACAATCATAAATCGTAGTCATTCATACGCATTCATGTATTGGAGCCCAGCACATCCTACAGACCCTCTGCTGGATCAAGTTTGGGAAACTGTGGTGAAGTCACATTAAACCAGTGGTCTTCAAACCTCTAGTGCCCCGTATTTGCTTTTGGGTGTGATAAATTATTCATGTCAAATGATCCATAACCATCAGGGTTCATAAAACAGTGTTCATGATCTGCAACAATACTCAGCTCCCAGCAGAACATTACACAGTTAATTAAGCTACTTTGATCCTTCTCATGATGCGTCCTGGTGCCATGTGTCCTCCTTTGACGCCCATCCATTTTGTTGTCCTAGATAGAAACCCTGATTAGTCTGTGGGTATTCTGTCCCATAGGGAAGAAACTGCAATGCAATATTTTTTATGATACCTTTATGGTAGAAATCATATTAACATCTTCAGCAATTTGAGTTGCACCAGGTTATCTGTGTGCCTGGAGCACATGGGATGTGCTTGAAGCTTGGCTGCATGATGCTAATGTGAATTCACCGCTATTTCTTACTTGGACCATTACAGAGAGATAACCTAACTCTTGCAGACAAAAACTACAGTTTTGGAGTTTCCCTGATCCAGTAGCCATCCTAGTTTGGTCCACATTAACTCTGAGGACAAAATGTTCTTGTTCTGCCTAATATATCCTAGGCACCAGCCAACGCAATAATAGAAACACAATCACAGTTACCTCACCTGTTAGGTTATACTATAATGCTACACTGCCATAGGAAATCATTCCTAAATTAAATGAATGATTTTGGCTGTCTAATCTTTTAATAGTATATATTAAAACATAAGCAAAGCTAAGCCCTTCTAAGACATCTTTAGGCTAATATATATATTGACCTTGAAAAATTAAATTGGAAGGATATTTATAGACCATGTTTAAGAAATTTTCGGGTCTCTACTGACTGAAAACGTGTGACCCACTTTATATTTCTTCTTTTGTGCCATTGATACTAGAGTATCAAAATCTGAGACTGTACATGAAAACATTCAGTTTAAATGATTTAACCTTGACTTAAGATTCATTCTTAACAATGATCTGTTATTCATATTCCTCCTGATGTTATTTACATGTAGATCAGGGGAAAACATACACATTTAACCCAGATTACAGCTCTGCATGCTGTGAAAACATTCGGCTAAGTGGGAAAGTGTTGTCATTTTTCAAAGGGCTAATATACACACAATGACACCTCCCATTTCAGGAAAGATGTTCCTAATTGTCCGTTCAGAGAGATATTCCAGTCCTTCTTGCTGTAACAGTGGCAAGCCAACAGACCGAGTGTGAGGGTAGGCGAGGAAGTGAATTAGGGCAGCGATTATGCAGCGATTCAGACAGCAGCTCATTAGGACCCAGCTAAGCAAGCAATCAACGAATCGATGTGACAGTGGACCCAAAAGCCACAGAAATTTGTAATAAATGGCAAAGCGATAAATTGGATTATCCACAGCCCCGTGGCCAAGCTCTTTCCTTTTGCAAATGACAAATCAATCCAATCACGCTATGAAAGAACAAAAAAGAAGAAAAAAAAGCCACAAGAGCAGAAGAAGGGCCTCGTGTTGCACCGGCTGGGGAGGATGTCCATCTGAGGAATGTCTTGTTAAAAGTGCAGCTTTGCAGAGGTCATTTCTGTATGATATTCAGGTCTCTAAAATATTCATGGCAGCCCATTAGATGTTTATGACGGCCATTTATATGGGAGGATTTACTGACATTTGAACCGCAGCCAGAATCATAAACATGTCGCGGTGGGGGGAGGCACAGTGCTACATGTTTACTGATTGGCACGCAGAGTGTAGCTCAGTGTGGATGATGTACACAAGCAGCCATGGATCCCCAATAAATAATATGCTGAGACAGCAGAAGATCTTCTAGCTCTTCGCACCTCTTGTTTGTGTGTTCAATGCACGAGTGACGGATTTGCTCTATTAACCCTTCAAATCACTGTCACCCCATGCCACTGTTCATAACAGAGGAGCAGGATCACATTCTGATGGACAAAGAGGAGAGGACAGATGTGTTATAAAGTATTCCAACCTGTTTCTAACTAAGGATGTGACATTTCTGTTGTGTTTCCTGACATAAGCAGAAGGGCCAAAGACCGTTGCTGCCCTCTGCTGGATAAATTGTCACATTTCTGGTTAAAAAATCCCTTCAAGTATTTGAAACATTAGCACAGACCATCTATAAAAAGGTGTTCGTCTTCTCTAAAAACTGTTGCTTCCAAAGCAGTAATTACACCATTACAACAAAGATACTGTGTCACAAGACTGCCAATTTTTCTTTTAAATGTCTTAATGACCAATACAATTTGCTCTCTTTTAAATAGAATTTTGTAACCATGCTTATTGAGGATAAAAGAAACAACAGTTTCCTGCTGTCAAATGCAAGGTAAAATGTAGACATCTCTGACACGCCTTCAGCAGTCTTGCTCTGTTATTTCCTATAATCAGTTTTTTATGCGATCTGGTTCCTCTCTGCCATCTGTATGTGCAGCCACAGCTCTAGCACAAAGTGACTTATGTTTTCGAAAACAAGCTCTAATTTTTCTAAAGGGAGGACAACCTACTCTCTAAACTTTCATAAATCTATTAAGTGTGACATGCGTTTGTATTTGCTGCCCTTCAACAAGGTGTTTCATGAAATCTGTTTTTGTTGTGATATGAATCCACCTGCTCTTCCCATCTGGCCACAAAAAATCTCTCCATTCATCTTAGTAAAATCTCTCAAGCTCAGTTGCACTAGAGTGACAGTCTGGGAATAAAACACCGATTCACTATTGGATTAAACTCAGTATTTTAAATGGCTTATTGCTTGATGTAAACTAATTTAGGCATTATGTGTGGAGTGCTTGTCCTTCTCACTTTTCCAGGTTTTACCTGTGTTGCTCAACCTGCTCAAATAAACCAGACTGAGTAATATTTCACTTCAACCATGCCTTCAAGTATTTGAAACATTAGCACGGACAAGCTACCCTCTGACAAGCTACCCTGTTCCTGTTTGAGAAATACATCCACACAGGATGATGGTAATACAACTGTGTATTAATTTGTGTTCATTCTTCTTTTTTTAAACATACAGTTGTGAATTAAGCCCTTCAAATTAACGTCTGTGTCCTGAACAGCTCCATTGCCTTCTTTACTGCATGTGTAAACTCACTCGCTTTACACTTCACTGCAACTTTATCCTTGACACGTCGGCTTTTTTTTTTTGGTGTTTGAAGATGTTTGTCCGCTAATGTCCTCTAACAATCCTCTAAGGTCTTCACAAAATATGTGTATTTCAACTGAGATGCATCTCACCAGTGGACTCTATTTATTTATTGATTGATTGGTTATGGCAGTTGGTGCCTAGATTTTCCTTCAACATAAAAGGGGGCAAAAAAACTTTTGAACCATGTTCTGTTACAATTCTATTATTGGGTTTGAGGACTTACATTTTAGCATTTTGGGGACTTTGATTTCAAGATGCTTTTAGAGAATAAACACTCTACTTTCTCAAATCATGTGTATATCGAGCTAAACGTTTGTGAAGAAAGCACAAATCTCATCCTAGGTTTTGTTCACAACACTTCCCATAAGAGGACAAGGAATCTAACTGGTATAAACTACTGTTATGTAAAAGGCTCGGCTCTGATTAGAAATGGTTACTAGCTGTAAAAGTCAATCCGAAAAGTCCTCAGATGTATTTCCCATTAGGATAAAAACAACTTTACAGTTGCCTCTGAAAACCCATTCAGACATTGGTCCCGGATATATTTTGGAACCATTGTGTTTATTAGTGTAAAATGTCCAGTGCCGTACAGATAATGTTTCCTTAATGGGAAACGTATGAGAATTATGGCTGTGAATGAACAGTCGTAATTCTATCTGGGGTTTTCTGTACTCTAGTGAATTTTACAGTAGTGATTAAGGATATATGAAACCATCTGCATGGGAACCATTAAAGCCTTCTTGTACTCATGTGCATTTGAGCACAATGATATCACATTCCAGCAGAGTTAGAAGCTGGGAAATTGAATTTGAGCTGAAAAAGGGTGATAATGGGTTACAATTCTGGTTCAACCATTGCAGGCCAACCCATCTACAGGGAGCTGTATGTGTTCAACATTACTGGCCAGAGAATCCACATTCTGGAATGTGTTTCACCAAGCCAGAAGCATCCATTTGAAAGGATAATTCAGGAATTTTAGTATCTACCTCTTATATGTCATTACAGCTTTATTGGAATTTTATTTTGCTGCTGCGGAAAATATTATCTTAAGCTACATTACCCTGTATACAAGTCCAATAACTTTGGTTTTCAAGTTTGTTTAATTGTCAAAATAGAACTTTAGTTGATACTTAAGCAAGGGACTAGGTTTGGGTAGGTTTTTTATGACTAAATTGACTTACTTAAATTAACAGACAGGCCTTCAATAGATAAAAAATAACTGTTCCCTCAAAAAGTTCCACCAAAAGATTTCCAATCACATGATTTTTTTATGGGTGAAAGGTTTGCACCACAGTCATTTATAATGTCTTGCCATCGACTGGTTGTTGTTTTAAGATGTCAAGATTTCTAAATGATAGTTTTAAGGTCATAAAATTTGTCCTTTTTATATTTTCTTATGATTAAAAGTTTTGTTAGATGACTTAGCAAAAATAAGGTTTTTTATTAGTATTATTTTTATTTTTATATATTTTTAATGGTGTGTTGCAAAGCTTTTGCTGGCAGTTCCTAGATTCTAGATAGAATACATATAATTATTTTCACTTGAGTCGAGGAAATAAAAAAGAACGTTACGTCATAGCAAGAGTAATTAATTTTGTCCTTAACACTGGAAATCAAGAAAAGCTCCCCACATTGTGTGTTCAGCATTATAGACATCATTTAAGAGCTCATGGCAGGATTATGTAAAGGGACTTGTCATGAGTAAGGGTTGCCATCAGCTGCAAATCAAAAATGTAAGCCTTTATCATAAAGTTGACCAAATGTCTGTGAGTAAACTACAATAATTTAAGAGTGGTTCTAATCATACTTCACACAGCGGTTCTAATTATGTCCAGACAATGATACCGTGGTACCTCTAGATTCTGGAGGCTTGAAACTAAACTGAAATTTGGGGGACATAATTACAGCATGACAAGTCTTACATTGGCTCGAGCTGGTACAACAAAACAAAGTAGCTGGGACCCTCTCAGAACCGTTGCTATCTACTTGGCTGTAATGTCATTTGAGGCTGAAGATCCATTTAGTGGTGTCCATGTTGTCTGGTTTGGGTTTACTTATTTGTGTTAGCTGATATACTCTAATTAAATAATCCCATTAAGGATATTGAAGCACCGTGGCAAATTTAGAACCGAAAGCTTTGCTGTCTATTCGTTGTAATGTTTGAGCAACTAAAACCACAATGACGCCTCAAACACCCAGATAACAGGGCTTTTGGTGGGAGGTAAAAAATAAAATAACTTATTTGAACTCTACATTTTATCTCTGAGGGGATTTATTTTATTTAGGACATAGCAATTGGATTACATTCTCAAAAGTGAATTATTTTGTGCATTTAAAAAAAATCAGTCATCAAGGAGAATGTATTGCTGAAGTTGTTTATGATCTGACTTGCATGGACCTAAAATATGTCGCATTCAAAACGGTTATTTGCTTTACTCCTGCATACCAATCTAGATGTGTGAGGTTTGCTGGTTCAGTGAATCAGCAAACCTCGATGTAACTAATTTACAATCCTGCTCAAACATGTCTTCATAGGTACGCTGTGATTTTTGTTGAAAGCAAAGTGACTCTCATTTGAGAGCACAGATCTGCTGAAGGAACAATAACTGTACGAGCGTGTGTGAATTTCACACGCACTTGTGTGGATCTGCGTGAAATTAGGTTTGTAAAGAGTTTTTCTTTGCTAATATCTGTGCTTACCACTATAGGACAACAGTTAATAGAGGACTTCTTGCAAGGCTGCAGTTAGGATTAAGTCAAGAGACTTAATGACTTATCATGAGTCAATCATGTTTGCCTTTCTCTGAGCTAAATGATTGAATATCTGATATCCTTTGATTTGCTGGCTGTGATTGACAGATTCTGTAAAAGTGCTATTAAAAAAAAATATTGTGGATTTAAATGTGGAAATAAGAGAAACTAAGATTAAAAGTACGATTACACTTATAAAGCTAATGAAACTGTTTGCAGTCTGTCTTGAACTGCAGTATTTGCAAGACAAGCTTCGACTGGGAAGAAAAGCCAGTCTGTGATTGGCTGGAGGCGTGGCTGGAGGCGTGACTGGAGGCGTGGCTCTTTTGCATACACTTTTGAGTCGTGAGTGATGGAAAGCTGATCCGCGCGCAATTTGACAGAGTTGAGCGCCTGTCGCAGCAGCTCCGCGCGAGCGCGCGTGAGATCCACGCGCACACTCTTAAATCAGCGACCTTCGACCTGCTGGCGTCTGAGGAGGACACCAGAGAACACTGTCTTTTTTGGATTCATTTCAAAATGAGCTGAAAACTTCTAGGACATTTGTCTTTTTTGTCTTTGACCTGCATAGAACTGACCTCATTTTTCCATGTCAGCTCTTTATCCAGGAAGACAATTCTAAGAGATCAGACTCAGTATTGTGGTGAGTTTCATTAACACTATGACCTTTTTATTATTATTATTATTATTATTATTATTGTTAATAAACTGCTGACGTATACACAAAACCACATGATCTGAGCATATTGTGAAATGATCATATTGCAAGTGTCTGTGTATGTTTTCTCATTTTCAGTGTTAACATATAAATAGTTGCTTGTTTTTCTTCCCTTTAACTGAATAGTTTTGCTGGATAACTGGATGCATTGTTGTTCACATTTCTTGGTAAATGTTGGTGCCTTGAGTAGAATTGTAGCAGATAAGCTCTACCTTTGTGGTTCAAAAGTGCTGTGAAGGTAAATTTATAACTTGCTCTGTAGGGTCAGATCATAAACCAGGTTATAATGTCATGAAAGCTTGTGCATCATAAAGCAGAACAATAAATCTGGCTTTGCTACTTTCAAATAACCTATTGACTAAATCCTACATAGTAAAAAAGCTTAAGGGGTGATAAACATTCTTCAGTTGAATTTCACTTTCTTGTCATGCTGCGGTTTAAATCCCAACGGCAGATTAAAATCTGCATTATATGACTGTAGCTGACTGAGGTGCAAAAAATATCAAACATGTTGAAACTGAGGGAAGGACACATGGTATACTATGAGTCTCTGTGTCGACAGATGTGAATTTGTGAGATTTGCTGATGTGGCTATCAGTTCACCTGCTAATGAGTTACTCTGAATCACATTGTAGATGAATAAGAATAAATATTCAAATGCATTATTATGAGATGCCATTGCAATGAAAACAAGAGAATTTAGTTATACGACCATAATAAATTACTGGAAAATAAATAGAAAGCTTCCCGGATGTGAGGAGTGAGGTTTTGTCATGATACAGGTACACAAAATACAGAAGCAATTGATGGTTACAAGTAAGTGTATGTGTTAGTAAGTGCTAACATATCCTATAAGTGAGAAATATAAAATTTGATAAAAGGTTCTGGACTAAAAGCCCTGCTAAAAGCTGAATAAATATCTCCAAATGCTTTTAAGGGCTTAGTCTGTATGAGCTAACCTGTAACTTAGCCTTCTAGAATTACCATGATATCATACGAAAACTGTCATCCCTCCAGGGATGAAAGCATCTCTTTTGTATCTGGAACAAAAGTTTTGTCAAAAAGCGAGGTAATAAAAGAACTGTAAACAACAAAGCATCCAAATCCAAATGCTGGAGAAGAAATAGTGACATCTTTATTTGTCCTGGAAGAGCAAAACCCAAAAACTGAGATGTTGACTTTACTGTTTTCTTTCTGCCTTTCTATAGTCAAGGAATTGAAATGACCGGGTACAGGCAAGTAGACCGTGTAGAAGATGTTCTAATAAAATTTCACACAACCCTAACCTTTCTACAAACCCGTACTTGTCAGGAAGTTTTCTAGTGTGCTTTGACCTGTCTTAATTTTGCTGTTGAATAAGTGTCATCACTTTGCATCTGTGTCCTTTTTTTGACTGAAAAGAATTAGAAAATAATCAAGAACATCATACAGGAATACTTAAGGCAAGTCAAAAACCTTCGTCAGAAGGCAAAAGCCGTGGCCTAGAGGAAAACATTTGAGGAGGATTAAATCCAATGAAATCTAACAATCGTGTGAAAAGAAAGGACAAGAAGTCCCAATAAGATTTACGTTAAATCTCAAAATTTGTGTGCCGAGAGCATGACTGATTGTTTTCCATTGTCTGATTGTTGCTATAATGTAAAACAGAAATGTAGATAAGTTTGAGAGAAATAATAGGAACACTTCAGATTTCATAAAAACACAGCATCTTTATCTCTTTGTGAGGGTAAGCTACGTAGATTCTACTTTTTGAGTTATAGTATGGATCAACTTGGTTGTCAGTTCACCAATAATCCATTGTTGCTTGAGTTTTTGCATATTGTTATGAATAAATAACTACTTTGATCTTGAAAAGTGTAATTCAGAGTTATATGATACTTTAAAAAAATAACTGAATGTTAAACAGGTTTCTTTTCCAACTAGTCAGTAGCTTGCCTGTCCCATTACAGGTTCTTTCTGTTTGTCCAAACCGTATGGAGTTAAGTATTGACTTCCAATATTGACTCATCAGAATCCCGCTTTAAAAAATCTAGCCATCACTTTAAAAAAGTTTTTGAAACAAAAACTGACAGCCATCAAATTATTAAAGAAACAGGAAGGAAATAGGGACTTTCAGGAAGCGTGACAAATTCTAGCTTCACAAAGGCGAGTTATTGTAGGATTTTTACTTTACATATTTATTTGAATCGTAGTTTGCATAGGATTAGAGCAACATTCTTAGGTTTTAGTGCATTTGGACATAATGGCTATGTGTAGCTTTTTTCCCCCCTATTTGCTTGTAATATACAAAATTGACAGTGTTTTTTTTTCAGGTGGGGGTCTTAAACTCCAGTCCTCTATGGGCCAGTCTCCTGCAAATGTTATATGGCGTACGCACCTAAAATAAATCGGCTAAACCGTCATGTGCAGGCAAGCTCCGCAGAGCTCTGCTAATGAGTTCATTTTGGAGCCAGGCATGTTGAATCAATGGTTAAAAAAACCCTACTTGTTACTGGTCTTTGTGATGCTTCTCAGTGCTGTTTTTA
This sequence comes from Orestias chungarensis, assembly GCA_032876305.1. Taxonomy (NCBI): domain Eukaryota; kingdom Metazoa; phylum Chordata; class Actinopteri; order Cyprinodontiformes; family Cyprinodontidae; genus Orestias; species Orestias chungarensis. Next base: position 2,460,433 of record JAVLVB010000668.1, on the reverse strand, counting down.
ATCTAAGCTTTACTCTGCAGGCCATCTGTTTTTTTTGTTCCTTTCCCCCCAAAAAAGCATAATTCAAATACCAAGCAGATGAAGTCTAAAGGTTTACTTAAGTGTTATTGAGTGTAGAGATTTGGACACCCCACATTTCATTCAACATCCAACAAGCTTTTATTAGTCACTCAGCCAGAAGAAGAAAGGGTGATTGACAGCTTAGGGTCACTCAATAAAGGTAATGCATCCAATGTTGTACTCACACGCTTTTTTGGAGATCTGTTCCCTGTTTTTGGTTTGTACTCTTCCTCTTATTTCTGGTTTTGATGTAATGATAATAAAGATGCTTTTCAGCATTTTACTCATGCTCATACTTTGCTTCTTCAGAGTGACGGAAATGAAGACGTTACTATGGCTGCTTTTGCTGATGCTACTTGAAGTAACACAAAGTTAGGGGGAAAAAAATATGAACATTATTACAATCTCACGTGATGAAAAGTGTGGCTGCAATATGTATTCAGGGCGACTGCTTTGCCGCAAATAAGATCAAATACATGAATAAGGTCAGGTCAGAACACCATCGACATTTTTGCAATGTCCCCTGTATAGATAATAGAAAAGTGGAAGTTTTGCAGCTGTTCCAGGGTCTGGATAAGAAACTGAACAGTGCCGTATGAGATGATCTACATTTGGTATGGTGTCATTCTTCACAATGCTTTATGTTTGCTACAGTTCTCCAACAAACCTCTGAAGCCTTCTTAGGAGGGCTGGATTTCTATTATGACGGCGCTATAATGGACTTGGTTTACTATTTAGATGAGTTCTGAGTAAAGAAGGGTGACCACTAAAGGATGTCACTTTTTAGATATACTGTGTGTCCCTTTTCATTCAACTTTGCAATTCTGAACTAATTTCTAGTGTAATATTGCAGTAATTTTTCATAAAACCATCATGGTGGTAATTTTTGAAAAATGTGGTGATTTTAAAATCGTTCAACGCTTTACCAAGATACTGTAAATATGTTTGACATATAAAGCAGCAAATAACTGATAGTGAATAAGAGAAAGGAAAGCAAATCTGAAAATAGTTATAAAGAGTTTTGGAATGGGACTGAAGTGGAATTTCCTATTCTGGTGAATTTATTCTTTGTTGCATTTTGTTGTTTAAACCTCTCATGTTAACTCCGTTGGATAAGAATTGTGTTATATGATCCGTGCAGTGCGACGGTTTCCATTGTTCTCATGGCCTTAAAAGGAAGGATTGCAAAAACGTGCTGTCATTCCACTTAAACAGTATTAATGTGTGTGTGTGTTTAGGTAAGGTATTTCTAGACAATAAATGGGGACTTTATATTATGTTTGCCTGTTGCGGTTGTTGTCATTTTTTTGGCAGTTAGAAACTGATAATTTGCTTCCATTCTTTCCTGTAGTAACTGTACTAACTATGGCTTCAGTGCTCGGTAGCAGAAAGCCCATCAAGACAATAAAATATTTCCTTTTACTGGCATATGTAGGAAGACATTGGGAATTCTAACCAGGGTATGTGAAAAATGTTTTCCCCCCTTATAAACTTTTAAACACTGTGTGTATCTTCCCTGTGCCCTTCCCCTTTGTTTTCCGGGGAGGAGTGTGAGATGTTAAAGGAAATGAGGGCCAGAATAGGACAGATGAGTATCTCAGCTGCAGCAGGAGAGAACACAGCCCTGAAAAGGAAGTAAAGATGATTCAGGGTGACAGACTGGAACTGATACCTTGCAGTTAGGGGGCGTTTGTGGATAACATTTTACACACTTTCTTGTTTTGTACTGTAAACAATCATAGAGAGGTTAAGCAAGCGTTTGGATGGAGGAGTAAAATCTCACCTCTGAAACTCCACATCATTCTTGAGAGCACTTTTGTTGTGGTAAGACAGTTTTTTTTGCTTTTCTTTTATTATTAACCTAAAAACATTTATTTTGCTAGTAAACAGAACAAGATCCTGTATTATTTGTGTATTTCTGTGCGTGTTCGCGCTATTTCCAGGATATGTTTTGTCGTATTTTCATTGTTTACTTTCGTTCTGTTTCTGCCGGTTAGCAAGGATGGAGGAAATATAGAAAAAAACTCTCTAAACACACAGAATACAAAACACATTATTGCTCTGCCATTTTCTATAGTTTCAGTGTTTTCAGTAAGAGTCAAATAAAAATAACATCATAGCTTGAATACAGGCAGCAGATCACACCAGAATACCTCCCAACATTAACTGTTCTTTCTCACATGTCATGCATGCCATCACAAGAGAAGTGAACTGCTTGAACTCTTCGGACGAGTTCTGCAATATTCCTGGTTGTGTGCATACCTTAGGTCCTCCTTTCATCATTTCTTTGAATAGATTAGAGTACAGTAAAAAACAGATAAGCAATGACATTACACCATTCTATTTATAGCGCCGATTACGTTTGTCTACACAATCTGACGGGGACTATCACTGAAAAATCACCCCTGAAATGTAAAGCAAGCAACAATAATGTAGACACAAATGCAGATTTTCTTACCCAAGTTTGAAAATATGGCAAAAAATGTCTAGAAGTTCAGCTACTCTTGTCTGAGGATGAATTGTTTATTAAAAGTTGATCATAAACATGACATTGTTTTATACAGTTTTTTAAGACGTAAAATTTGAAAATAATATTCGTCCAAAAATATATATAGCCTGTGGATACATTTTATAAATGTTGTTTATGACACAAGACAAATTGTTGAAAAACTTCATTTTATAACTATTGATTAGTTTACTACTGAGAGCAAACAGAGATCGAAACGCGCCTCTCCAATGTTGTCATTATATTTAGCGTTGTGTGGTTTTGACATTCTTTTACAAATTTTACTTACAAGTAAACATAATCTTTCAGGTCCTTAGGATTCTCAGCAAAAACGACAATTTTTTTCTTTATATTTTTGTCTTTTTTCTGCTAATATCTTAGTACACTTTAAAAATGACACAACTAAGTTATAATAACTTTTTTAGCAACTTGTAGGAGCTTATTTTATTTATTTATTTTTTTGTACTCAGCAGAGGACGTATGTTTTCGGACCGTATCTATGAACCCATACAGGGCGCCATACTAATTCCTGTTGACCCTTTTAGGGGACATCCTGGGCTTTCAATGATATGACATGTGGGGTTGAGTCGTATGTGGTGTAAAACGGAAAAAAACAGTTTTCTAAGGGTCTTAGGAGGCCAAGTGAAAAAATTCTGCCAAAAAATAGATTTTTGGCAATATTCACGTGTAACTGACTTCAAACTAGCCCCTATATCTTGTTGTAAAGTTATTTTTTGCTCACTTTTTTCTTAAGTCTACTGATATGTTTTCACAAGAAACTAAACAACACTACTCAGCAAGATTTTGTTTTGCAGAGGTAAAGATGTTAAAATATCTCTATATTTAGATACAGCAAGGTTTACATTTGCACACAAAAAATGTCTGACTTAAAAAAAAAGAGGTATCCCAACTACTCCATCCAAGCCAACACACAGAACAAATGAATCATTGGTAGGGTATAATACAAAACGGAACTGCACCCTGCACCTTTCAGAATACCTCCTCCAGATTCACAGTCGTGCAACACTTTATCTTGGTCCTGCATATAGAATCATAAAAAATACTTCATATGCAAGTTTTATTAAGAATGTGTTAAAAAATTTTAAGAAGCTCAGGTTTTCAGAATATGTATGCAAAAGTATTGTATAACCTGTATGTAACATCACATTTAATACTTTTGCTATGGGAATGTGACTAATATCTACTTAGAAATCATGTCTCTATATTCAGTAACTGCTGCCACTATAGTACACTCTATAGAACAACTGTTTATGTCAGCATGAATCAAACGACTGATATTTTTGAGACGACAATATCGACAGTTTTTTTTTTTTTACGTGCAACAACTTCCTTGTAAAGATGCAACCGGCCCAAAATGAAGTTATTTGTTTTTTTGTTTCCTAGTTTATCCGTTACTTATACATGGACCAAAGCAAAATCAACATGAGGCTTCCTGACTGGTTTGCTTTTTAGTTTAGATTTGTAATCTCTCATTGTTGCATTCATTCGGTGGTAAACTTGTTCCCATACTTAAAGTATGCAAACTGAGCAATAGCTTTTAGGAATTGTGGCGCTACATTTTTCCTTCTGCATTCCACTAGAGTTTGGTCACAGGTCATCAACTGGCAAAAGCTTTCCAGTAATTGCAAAGTCATAAATAGGATGTCTTTCTAAGCATGGATTAAGACTGTTTGCTCCACTCCAGGAAGAGTAAAACAAATAAGCACAACATCCATATTTTTGAAATAATGGTCTAAATGCTTGCTTGCGAGAATCCTCAGCTTTTTCTTATAAAAGCCTGCCTTAGTTAAAGATAGGAAATAGATTTTACAAAACATTTTATATCTGCATTTTCATGGAGCTGTTTCTGGAAACTACCATGGCTTCTAAACAGTTATAATCCTTTACATCGTCATGCAAACCTGCGTAAAACTCTTAGCTTTTTCAGTTAATGCACTTATTCCTACTTCAAAACACATTTCTGTAAGGATTTATTGCTCTCAGTTGTTTGAACTTAATACTCTGTTTTACCACATTAACCTTTGCACACTCCTATGTAACAATTTATCATGTTTTAAAAAACACTGTAAAAGAAAATATTGGTGAAATGTTTAAAAGTTTTGAATTCTGAAGTTTATTTAGCAGCATTCTGAGGAACGGTGCCACGCAGTAAAGTGATTGTTGTGGTAAGGTCACAGATGACTTGGGCCAAGGTCATGAACTAACACACTGATCAATGCTTGACTTCCATAAATTGGGCTAAAAAAATGAGCAATATATAAAATGCAATTGTGTACCTTTCTCTGAATCAGAAATGCACTATTTCCGCATATTTTTTTAAATTTGTGAACTAGTTTTTTTTCATACAATAGTTCTCTATGCACCTTATATGGGTCATCAGATCCATTTCATTTTATTACTGGTTATTATACATTTAACAATAAAAAAAGACCTTTCCTCCATGAAAAAAACAAAACAAAAAATAATTTCTATCATTAATTTCATTTTACCGCAGCGAAATGTATTTGTTTGAAGCAAATACTTGCTTGAAACACTCTCCACCAGGGCTCATGTCGGGCCACTGGGGACGTTTCAGACAAATAATGTGGCTCTGTAAATATTTCCTGTATCTCTGTCATCCCAACCCTCAGAAATGCATTTCCTGCCAGGATATGGTAGCTTTGCTTCTGTATTTTAGTCGAGGTGTCACTCTGCTCATTTTTCGTCCCCTTCTGCTACTGTCAGTCTGTTATATGCTGCACAGGCTATGTGTGAAATGTTAATGCGCAGTTTTCTACAGTTTAAGAAGACAAGTCATTTATTTTTGCAGTTTGGATTAAACGAAGGTCTGGCATAAAAGAAAACACTCTTCACATTCAAGTTTCAGATTCAGATAAAGGTGAATAGTGCACCTACAGTGTAAACTCTTGTACTGTTTCATCAAATGACAAATGTGTCTTTGTCCTGCACCTGCTGATTTGATCTCTGCAATAATACAGAACTGTGATGGATAAATGTTGGAGGAAATGTAGCTATACTCTTTTCTTGTTTTGTTTTTTTACCTGGAAGCATGATTCCTAGACGTGGACAAACTGTTTTCCAATAATTTTCCTGTAACTCTGACACGGGTTACACTTTCACCTTAAACTATAGTAAGGTAAATGTATGTTTGATTAAAAGCCAATTTAAATGAATCTTTATTGATTGCATTTTCCTGAACCTTTACATAAGTTACAACCAAACTGTGGAGTTTTTAGTCTACCTCTATAAATCCTCTAAATTAGAAATCCCTAATTATCAAACTGATTTTCACCCCATTTATGGACAGCTGAATTTGATTTCACAAACGCAGGTCTTCAAGCCAACGCACAGGATGTCTTTCTATAAAATATAAAATTGTTCATGATCAGAAACAGAAGACGGATCTTGTTCACAGGACTTTAACTGAGCTAACTATAAATATGTCAAACATTTAAAGTGTGTTTAAGTACCTGTCCATAAACACAAGGACTTAGAAAAATGTTGTACTGTTTTGTTCCTTTGTGTTTTTACATTTTGTCCTATCCAATTTTCCATTTTGTTGGTGTTTTTTATTGTAGATCCTTTAAAAACTTTTTGTTTATTTATTTATTTACTACAATCTATCGAAGTCATCAACTTAACCCAGCAACTCTTAAAGACTACAATCTTCTAATATAATGCTACTTGAAGGACACATTAAGTGCCAAGATTTTAAAGAGAAATATCCTTCTGAAAAATATACTTGGAGTCTGGTTGGGAGTTTTGTGTTCTAAACTACATGTTAAATAAAGTGTAAAATTAAAACTTGTGTTTTCATTTCTTTAGGAAGAATGGAGTGATTTCAGCAAACTTGTACGATCTCTTCACCTTTGAGTGATCCGAATTTCCACCTACTGACCATCATGACGGACTCAAACCATACACCTTCCTGCTACGCCAACACCAGCACTCAATATTTTTATATCCCTATCCGGGATAAAGTCTCCTTCTCAGCCACCTTCAGCACACTGGGCCTCATCTCTAATCTAATTGCCTTTATTGTCCTCATCAAATCATACAAAGAGACACAAAATCGCTCACGTTCTTTTTTCCTTATTTTCCTGGGCGGTCTTGTGGTCACTGATTTCATGGGTTTGCTGGTCACTGGCTCCTTCGTGATCTCATTCTACGTTACACATGTAGATTGGCGTCAATCGGACCCTACCTGCCACTTTTGCAACTTGATGGGGATATCCATGGTCTTCTATGGCTTGTCTCCTCTGTTGCTTGGTGCCACCATGGCCATTGAGCGGTTTATTGGCATCAACCATCCATTTGCACGTTCATCTAGACTGTCCAAGGGAAGAACTGTCTTCATGGTGCTAATGGTGTGGTTTGTTGCTGGAAGCATATCGTTGCTGCCACTAGCGGGCTTTGGTAGCTACCACATTCAGACACCTGGCTCCTGGTGTTTCCTCAACATTAGTACCAAGACAGGTGACTGGGCCTTCGCTCTGCTGTTCTCTTTTGTTGGACTTATAAGCATCATCGCATCCTTTTTGCTAAACACTGTGAGCGTGGTGACCCTGATCAAGGTTTGCTGCGGAGCTGAGCGAAAACAGCGTCGCAGAGACCATGAAGTGGAAATGATGGTGCAGCTTATCCTAATCATGACTATTGCCACTGTTTGCTGGTGTCCATTGCTGGTAAGGCATTATCGTTTTTCTTCTTCTTTCTTTCAGATAGGCCCTATCTATCTATCTATCTATCTATCTATCTATCTATCTATCTATCTATCTATCTATCTATCTATCTATCTATCTATCTATCTATCTATCTATCTATCTATCTATCTATCTAAATAACTAACAACCCCCTTTCCTACCACTGATTCTACAAACAAAGAATAGGTTCGTGACCTAAACTTTAACTCTGCGTTTTTCTGTTATCAGCTCAGCAGTCCAGATGTTTGAAACCTAATAAGGCATCACAAATGGCCCAGCTCTTTTTTTCTGTATATCTTTGTGTGCTTCATTTGCTCGTCGCTATGTAGCCTCTTGACAGGCTGATCTGAGAGTACTCTGTTTTTATCTCACATCACAGGATCCTTTAATGTCTAATTCAACATGACACTTTCCAGGTTTTGAGAATGAATAAAACAATGCCTTTAAAGGAAATGCACAATATAATAACCCCTTACCTTGGTTTGTCGAATGGGGCAACGCATCCCACCTGACAACCCTTCAGGGATGAACTTTAATAAAAACGTTATCCATGCTTAGCTTAAAAAATACACAGTTAAAGACGACGTTCTTGATAAAATACTACCACTACTAATTATCTAGATCATTTTGGGAATATTGACATTAAACATGTACACAGTGTGAATTTGGTTGAAAATACGACTAATTTTTTCGTCTTTAGTAATGTTCCAATACAGTACAATACAAATACCTTCATCTAACTTTCATGTGAGTAACTGGGTACATTTAAATGGACAAAACCATAAAAACGCCCTAATTTGAATATTCTGGTCAGCTTTCGTTTTCTTCAAATGAAAGGTAATCCAAATGACAGGGACAGTTTATGGCGAACGATAATCCGAACAGAAAGCAGGTAAACCATATTTTGGATAATTTCATTCAGACTACAGCAAACTGACCTGAAAGTGTATGTGTGTGTCAAATATCATCTTAACAAATGCCTGGTAAGCAAAACTGGTCTGATATCTTTGAAGGACGTTTAATTCGTCATGCTCTCTCTTAAAAAACAAAGGTTACTTAGCCTGTAGCTTAAGTCGGTTTAATTAGAGCCTGGTTTGGGTCCAATCTGCATGCAAATTAGACACAGAATGAATACTGCTTTTTTTGTTTTTATCTTTAGAACAGGAAGTAAAACTAGTATAGCTTTTGTATTTTTGTGTTTTTTAATTTGCACGTCAGTACTCCTGTTCGCCTGCCGCATGTTACGCACTTCATGATAATTTGATTAATTTTGTGATTATGTAAATGATACATTCTGATTATTGAATCCAAGTACATTTCAATCCAATCAATGAATTTTGCGCATGTACACAAAAGTACTGCGGCACAGATTCCCTACTGATCCATTCAGATCCCTGAGCACAACCTGTCCTATCATGCAGTTCTGTCTAACCTTAGTTATGTGACGTCCCACACAGATATATATTCTGATGAAAACACTGATTCCACCTGCAAGTGATGCCATGCTTTTGTTCCTCATTCGAATGGCCACCTGGAACCAGATACTTGACCCTTGGATATACATCATCATTAAAGTGTCCAGTCTAAGGCGAGTAAAAAAATGACACAGTTACTAGAGCATGCAAGCGCATTCTGTTCATGAAACACATGGATAATAAAACCCATTTGCATATTTCTGTGTAAATAATGCCATGTGATTGTCATGTCACTTACAGTATGCTTTAGTGTCATCATCTCATGTCCCAGCATGAATTTACTGCAATGGACTCTCGATTCTGTCCTTCTATCATGAATTAATTACAACATTTCACTTAAGATTTTTCAACTTTATTTATTGTTATTCTTCTCAACAGAGCTGAAAAGGTTCAGTTGCAGTGACATAAACTGCAGTTTCCCCTTAGTTTGTGCTCCACCTGTGTTTTTTAGCCCAAAAAAAACTGTTACAGGTGCAGCACATATATTATGCATGATTATTATATGTTTTTAGCTTTAATAAATCTCATTGTCATATTTGATGTTTCTTATCCCCACCCCACCCCCAAAATAAATAAAAACAACACAAAATGCATGTTGCTGGATCTGTTATACATTTCTGGGCGTGCTAACATTGCCTCTGCTTTGATTACACTGTATTTTTACTGTTGCTACATGGGTTGTGGTTCTGGAGGATCCAAATGCAAGCTAAAGCAAGGCAAAAGTGGAACAAAAATAGATATGATTGAGAATAGAAATGATTACAAATTCCAAAAACATGTACTGAACATAATGAAACTATAAAAATTAATTAAGCAGAAACATAGATGAAAGATGGAATTAGATTGGGCAGAATGGGGCAGTATTGAGAAAATTCAACCATCAGTGACCAAACAAAAAGCCACAAACATCATGGTTATTTTTGTTATGTTGTTTTTGTGTTTAGATAAGTTATGTTTCTGGTTTTGTCTTAGTTTTTTTTAGTTTTTGGTTATTTCTTTTTAGATTTTGTTTCTTGGGTCTAGTTCTTTAGTTGGTATTTTTTGATTTCTGTCTTTTCTTCTGTGTCCTTCTCTCTCTCTCCCCCCAGCCTGGCTATGTGCTCTCCACTCACAGCTGTACCCTGTTAGTAATCTGAACGTCTCCATTGTTCTATTCACTCCTCAAGTATTTAAGCCCCTCTCATTTTCTCAGTCACGGCTGGATCCTCTGTTGTGTGTCCCAAGTCTCCATTGTCTTTGTCTGCCTCCATTTTCTCTCCGTCTCCGTCTTCTATGCCAGTTTCTCCCTGTTAGTTTATGTTTCTTTTCCTTCCCGCTCGCCATGTTCTCCCCATAGATCATTTCAGATTTGCCATCCATAGCTTCCTGTGCTCTGTTCATCACCTGCTTCCAGTGTTCTGTCTGTATCCATCACCTCCATAAATATCTCTACAAATCAATATCGGTTTGTGCATTTGGGTCTACCTCCAACAACAACTTCTGACACTAAGTAAAACTGTGTGAAACAAAAAGCAGGTACAATATGAGGGAGAGTGGAAGCAGGTTAGATACAAATCAGGAAACACAAACTAAGGGACTCAAAGGGAATAAAGGGTGGAAGAGGAACTAAACACAAACCAGAATTAGTCAAAACCAACAGGTAACTAAAAAACTCAAGTACGGTTACGCTCATGAAGATTGAATGTCAGTTCAACATCACTGCAATATACTGCAATAACTACAAAACAGACCACAAGATTTCCATTAATTCATTGTGTAACGAGATCTTCATTTTGTTCATGTTAACTTTTATTAGAAATGTGCGAGAAGTACATATTTGCTTTTAAAGAAACCTTCATGTGACAGTGATCCAAAAACATACTCATAAATCCAAGCAGGACTCACAGAAAATTAACAATAACTAATCATTTATTAATTATAATCAGTTGGCCTTTTACTCATAAATCTATTACATATTCTGGGTTTAAATATATTTTTGATTCATAATTTCCCTTTTTCCTACTTTTTAAAACTTTTCCATACCTCTTAATACAGTAATTTTCAGTTTTCTTAAACATTTTTTTCATCATCTTTTTCATTCTTCCACTGACTTGACTCTGTTTAACATTGTACCTCCATTGACTCTTCTTCCTCTCTAGGTCTTCATTGCCCAGTCAGCTTTGTCCGGAGCCGCCATTAAATATCTGCTCCTCGGAATACGTTTTGCAACCTGCAATCAAATCCTAGATCCGTTGGTTTACATCCTGTTTCGACGGTCGGTTTTGCAGAAAGTGAACCCTCGTGCCAACTGGTCCCGGGGTTCCATCTCCACTTTGTCCTCTCTCCGTGACAACGTCCATCAATTCACTCGCTCTTCCCTAGGAAGTAATCGGGGCTCACGTCTCCCAGAAAATCCGGAAAAATCAAATGTGATGCCGGCACCCCAACCTTCGTCATGTTTGGTCTACTCTGACTCAGAATTACAGCAGACTGACGTAAGTGTCTCAGTAATTTAGGTTTACTCTGCTGTGAGTTTTCATGTCACACGTGACAAGGATAACTTGCATGGGGAAACCAACAATATGAATTAACTGTATATCCTTATGGGTTGGTTGGACTTCAAGTGTGTGACCATTAGAGCCTATTTTAAGAAGGAGGAATTTAATTGTGTACAGAGATATAACTTATAATCAAAAATATACTCCCAACACCGGTAACAAATGCAAAGCTAAGAGTAGGTTGTCTACGCTGGCATCTCTTGTAGATTTCATATGCTCCATAGGCTGCTAATATGTGGCTTTTTATGACAGACATAATCTTAAATATACATTTTTATATTTTTGGTTAAACATTAAATCATGAGAATGGTCATTATGAGCTTTTCTGATCTTTACCAATTGACAATAACAACTTTCCTTATAGCCTATCTTATAATGTCTGAGGGCCTGTTACAGTAGAAAAGCTGCTGTGTATCTCACTCCCCATCCATTCGTTCAGTGATGCTGATCAGGGGCACTCTACACTTATGATTGTATGATATTCTTAAAACAGACATACAGATCTTAGGGTGTATACTACTGATTATGTTTATAAATATTAGCTAATATACTTGACAGTATAGTCTTTTTTTATGTGTTTTTGTTCTACTGATCTATTTGCATTATTCTCTTTTAGTGGACATGAAGTTAAAAAAATCCTGTCAACTTTAATGGTATTTTTGCTTTATCAGTATGATAGTAATATGTTTTTCATTCATCCAAATAAAATATTAAACAGCTTGCAAAAAACTCTTGTCTTTTGTTCTTTAGTGGTGTGATCCTTTCATAAATTATTAACATTATTTTGCTGCAATTCATGCGCCTTAATCCTGGTCTGTACATGCAATGAGGATTAAGTGACACGTCTTTAATAGAAATGCACTGCTTTTAAAAATAGGACTGATTTGTATTGCACACAGTTAAACTACTATACCTACTAATAAGTAACATAGACACTTCTAACAAAAACATAATTAATAGATATTTTTTCATGATTGTATTAGAATTCCAATAAATCAGTTGTAGGAGTCTAATCCCAATAGTGTGTAGGAAATGATTGTATTCATCTTTACGTAATGGCTAAAACTATAGTTTAAAGATTTACCTTTAAATTCACAGTTAAGTAACCTTGGTCATGTAAAAAAAAAAAAAAACAGAAGGAATTTAGTTTTTCTTTTTGAAAATAAAAAGGCAAGGCAACAAAGGTGAAGGCTATGACGAAAATAGAAAATTACATACTTGAAACTTTCCAAAAATTGCCTGACTTTGTAGGTGTTAAATATAAAGACTGGAACTGTGAAATGAAAGCTATAGCTCAGCCTCTGTTGCCACAAAATGAACAACATTATGCATTTAGCATATCATGGTTTAAAGTTTGGTTTATCTTCACTAAAGTACAAGGTCCAGAAATAAAATGTCGCATGACAATCAAAATAATTTTGTTTTTAAAATGATCTTTTTGTTGCTTTACTTGCATGAATTCCTGCAGCTAGTAATTGTTTTTGTTGTTTGAAAAAAAGAGGGTGAGGCTTTATTTGGTCAAATAAATACATAAAAACCATAAAATACCCATTAACAGATGAGTATTTTTTAGAGCTTCAACATTGTGTTAAAAACAATTATTATATTGATATTAGAATATTTCTGTTTCTAGTAATCATTTCTGAAAATTTTTTATTTTTACAGTAATTAATCAAATATATAAAAACCTAAAGTTGATGTAACTGGAAGAATTAGGGGTATTTACTATTTCTGATGCTATTAACAAACAAACTTTTGTACTGTCAAGCTAACAGAGTTTTACAATACTTGCATAATCTAAACTTTATCTGATGGTTACATCTACTCCTCAACAAAGTAGCAAATATGAGAACTTTGACAAAGAATAAAGCATTCTGCAGTAAACTGTATTAGTATACTTGTATTCTATGTATTAAAGATAAATTCAAGAGATTGTGTTAATACATGCTCTTTTAATAGGAATAGACAGGATTATTCTTGTCATGTAAAATCAGTGCAAAACCTTTTACATACACAAAATATCCTATGCATGCACAGACTGCTTAGATCTCTTTATTTTGTCTTGGGGAGTAAAGGGTTGAATTCCTGTTTGGCTGATCAAGAAAGATAATCTTTTGCAGAGCCGGGTCATTAGGTGGGCATTTGCCCCCTTGGTATTACATGTTTCCCAAGATATGTTGGATTAATGTCTGAGTAGATACTTTATTTTCAAGGTCTTATTAGTCCCACTCAACAGAACTGATTTAAATATGCCCAAAGATTTAGAACATGTATTTGTAGGACGAAAATCAGTTGTAAATAAATCATTATTTGTTCAGGTCTCCAATATTATACTAAGCAAATATACATATGTGCTGAAAATGTTTTACTCTCATCAAAAGCAGAACCACTCCTTAGATCCTAGCCTGGTACAACCCTGCATCCTGTATGTTGTTTTTTGTTTGTTTGTTTTTTCAAGCAGGACATTAATGACCTGTTGTCTTGCCTCAGAATGCTTGAAATACAATTTGGGAAAGGGCAAATATGTAACCTTTCCTAATTGACCTCAGATATGTCACTGTGTACCTTTGAAGTTAGCTAAAAACATCTGTGCATCGGTGCGCCCTGCAGGTTTTCATCTGGGAAACTTTAGTTGGCTGTTGCTTTTCAGCTTGTTAGATTCCCAGCTGGTTCCCAGATTTTTACAGAGCTGATATCAGTCTAAGTCTCTAATGCGTATTTACATGGTGGTCCATCTGTGTAGTGAAAACAATGCTTAAATCTTTTAGAAGCTTTGATGCAAACATGAAATATTTGCATCAAGAACAATAGAAGTTGTCCATGTTTTGCATTTATTTTAGTTAAAGTTATGATCTGCTGGAGCACATTCAAAAACCCACAGGTGGTCCTTGTACTTATTTTAGAAAATGTCAAACCAAGTCAAACCAAGGACTAGAAAAAAAATCTGAAAACTGTATATGTGCTTTTTTTAAAATAACTGGATTTTCCAAATACAGATACGATGGTCTCAACTGTGTTAGTATCTAAATTTTTCCATTTTTAACATCTCCAATAGCTCCCCAGACATCAAACAAAAACACATCAGGAAAAGCAAAATCTCCCAGAACAGAATCCAGGGCCTCTGCAAAGTCATCTGGGTTCTTCTTATCCTTCCCTGCTTCCACGATGGTTGTTGCTGCAAAGAAAGGTTGTAAGACATATATTTGGTACACTAACATAAATAAGAAGTGAAAAGCAAGAAAACATCATATTTCACCTAATGCGGTTTTGGATTTTGCATTTTGGATTTCGGTTACATCACAAGAGGCACAAGAATTTAATCAACTTGTGTGATTGGTTGTCTGCACTGTCACTCCTTAGAAACTAACATTACAATCTGTGATTGGAAGGTCTTAGTGCTGGAGTCCTAAGCGCTATAGTACTTATACCTATATGGTGGCAGGGTCTATTTTTTCAGCTTCTTGGTAGTTGTTAGATTTTGAGAAATCTTAAAGTTACGGTTTTAAAGAGTATGCAGTTTGGTCATTGAATGGAATCTGTTACTGTAAGTTGAACATTTGTTTGTGTGATTGGGTCGGGTAAGCCAGAAGGGTTGTAATATCAGATGTATTAATTTACGCTAATCTATGAATTGGTGTTCATGTGCCTGAGTCTAGCAGCATGCAGTAAGCAACATTTTTGATATGATCCAGCTATTCATGAGGTATATTAATTAGCTCTAAGCCTTCCTGAAACGTGAGCAGTATTGATCATGTTTTTCCTAATGACAGTCATTAGGAAAAACATAATAATGTTTTGCTACATGCTTAATAACCAGTCAAACCAAAAATGGAACCATTAAACATAAAAGTAACAATTAAAACCTAGAAGAACTATGAGAAAACTATTGTTTTCTTATTCTACTATTTAATCTGTGTTAGTTGCTGTTACTTCAACTGTTAACTGTCTCTTTTTATCGGTTTTCCTTTTCTTCATAGAAGCAACACCTGCCTGGACAGCAAAGTCGGCTGAGAAGCTGCTGCTGGCAATTAATGTTCACCATGTCCTACTCTTAATTTTTGACTTTACCTTAACAGTGAAACTTCCCCTACATCAATTCGTCTACGTCTGTTTTGGTTTCCTGTCGCCTCAAACTCCCGGTCGGTCTTGGCAGATCGCCACTCAAACTGAGCCGTGTTCTGCTTGGAGGTTTTTTTATTGTTTTTATTTGATCTATTTTTATTTACAGGATCTTTTCAAAACTGATTCTTTATCATTTCAATAAAGTTTAAAAAAAAATATATGGTTGTATACACCACTGTAAACAGTCATGACAGTAATGTGATCACCTTTTTATTTTAGTTTAACTAAGTATTTCTGCGTCAGTTGCTCTGCTTAATGTTATGTTTCCTGTCTTCTAAAATGAGCCAGGTTCTGCTGGAGGTTTTTTGTGGTAAATGGAAGTCCATCCTCTCCAGTGTCACTACATGTTTCCTCAGTTTGAGGGATTACCAAAAAGCCAACAAAACAATGGAAGTTATTGCAAACTGTCCCGAGACAACATCGGACCTATTAAATTAAAATAAATGTAAATTGAATTTAAAACATCATATTTGACCTTGTATAACATATTTTCATTTTGCTTTTGCTATCGTATTGTTAAACAGAAAGAAATTGATGCGTAATAAAAAGTTTTTTTAAACAACCAAATGTCGCGATAAAGGTCAGAATTGAAATACAAGCTTGTAATTAGGAGTTTGGATTAATTCATCCGACTCCAGACGAGTCAGGCTTCATCAGCCAAGAACCTCACTGCAAGATATTTAACTAGGCATACAGTTCACAAGCTTTGCTACCAAGTTCTAAGGAAATGTATGTAAACTGCTTTTTTTTAGTATGCAAAAACTTCTTGTTTTCAATGAAACATTTGAATTCCTTTTAGCTGTAGCTTCAAGCTAAACACTAAACCTTGATAAAAGGCTAATGTACCTTAATGTTTTTGTTTCAATTTGTCATGAGATTACATCTTGATTACAACAGTTTCTAGAATATGTCCAATTCAGGGCTAAAAATGTAGATGGAAGGTTAAAGTGGAAAGAACTCACTAACATACTTGTAACAAAATATGTAACTGCTCACTGGAGACATGATTTGTTGTCGTTTCTTTAAAGCAGTGAAAACACAGACAAAGATTTATTGGTTTATTTTTAACAACTCTTCTCTGCTGGCTGACTTTCATGGCTTTAAATGTCAACATGAGGATAGAGTTTACACGAAGAGAGACCAGTGTGATTTGTGAAGTCTTACCCAGCTCCAGGTCTCTGATCCCCATATAACTCTCCAGCAGATCATCGACTTTCCTTGTGGCCTGTTCTTCAAATTCATTCTGCCAGTTCAACAGACAGAAAACAAACCAGAGGGAATTTCTGAAATGTTATGACAAAGATCTCAAGAAACTGATGAACATTCTTCAGCCTAAACATGCGCAGCTCAAGAAATATTTGCAGTTCTGTTTGACCTGTTGTAATATAAATATGTCTATGTCTATAGAGGAGTGCATTAAAGGACATGTCGAGGGAGTGTTAAAAGATTGCAAAGAGAAGGGGTCAAATACAACCAGTGTTTTAAAACTGCCGATTCTTTTAAAGCGTCAGTAAAGCAGTAATTAATATGGGCTCCAAAACAGCTCGAGATCATGCAGATGAACACTTGTCTCTATTTAACGGTTACTGGAAGTGTTAGGCATATTAATGGTCGGGTCAGGTCAATGCACCTTTGTTCAGACCTTCAGCGTAAACAAGCACCTGAAGACAGAAGAAGTAACAGGCCACTTGTTCTTTAACTCCTCTGCTATTTTGACGTGCGTCTGTACACATACATGTGGTGCGTTCGGAAAGTCAGTGCTAGTGAAACTCACCACTTCCTGAACTGTGGCGGAACCCTTCGAGCGAAGTCGAAGAGTCTCTCTCCCGTTCACCAGCTTGCCCTCATTAGACTTTGGCGCTTTAGTCCTCATTCCAATCATGTCTAATCACATATGCAGAAAGACTGTCATCAGTATTATTTATGCTGTTTTTCTTTTTTTTTTCAGCACAATGATGCATTAAATCTTTCCAGCAAAGACATTTGCTCTTGTTTCCCATGACACTAAGTTAACTGGGTGTTTTTTTGGCTTCTATACTTATCTGTACAGAAGAACAAACCCAGACACCAATATTCCCACTCACTTATCTCATAGGTTTTCAAGAGGGGAGGAAACATTATGTCTGGGAATGATAGTTTTTTTTTTTATGCAAACATCGCAGTTTCCATTGTCAGTCTAAGGCAAGTCAGTCTCAGGCGGCAGAACTTGCATGCATGCAACATTCTTCAAATGTTTATTTCCAACATATTTGTAAAACCATGTTCCACTTTCCTTACATGAATGAAACACATTTAATATTTATATTTAAATTATAATAATGTTTCTTTCTTATTCTTAATTCAGATTTTTCCCAACATTTAAGATGAAAATCTTACATCAGACCACGACAAAAGGCTTTTTTGCTTAATCGATGTATGTTTATTACCTGCTTAAAGGTTATTTTCAAAAGGTACTTTTTATCTTTTTATCTGACAAACAAGCCTCAGAAGCTTACATTGCAAAATCCAGGCAGCTGAAAACAAATGATATTATACGAAACAGAGAAGGAATGTAGGCTTGTGTACTCCTGTAGGATTCTTTATTCAGCATTCTCCCAGCAGCTTTCACATTACAACGTTTGTCATTTCCTGAAATAAATAAAAATAATCATAATCAGTTTAGGTCCCATGCTATTAAAACTCTTTAGGTCTGTGTTATAGGTTTGTCCAGATTAAACTGCCCTTGCACACAACCCCCCCCCCCCCCCCCC